>CATKHJ010428616.1:0-10118 GCA_949750685.1 Vernicia montana | reverse complement strand
GCAGCATCATTTTATATTCTTATATTGTAAACTCAAATAGTTTAACCATAGTTCAAGAGTAAAGGACAATAATGTCTTACTTTACTGCTGCTGCCAGTGCTGGACATGTGTGGCTGAAAATAGTTTTTTTTTTTTTTTTTTTTTAATGTGATAGCAAATTTTTATTAAAATAAAAAATTACTATTAGCTTTATTATATTTTATTTATTTCATTCATTTTAATAATTATATAAAAGAATAGATTTCACTCCTAATTTTTTTAATTAATGAAGTTTAGAGTAACTCCAACAATACTCTTTATATATCTTCCTATTAAATTATAAATAATTTAATTATTTATTTTAACTTATTTTGAAATTTGTGTGTTCCAAAAACACTTCCTATTTAATTTTTTATTAATAAAATTACTATTTTATTTTTTTCATAAAAAAATCTATAATTTCTCTCTTATTAGAAAAGAGAGATAAATAATAAAATATTTTTAAGAGCTATTTTCTCCCTCCTTAAATTTAAGGAGATAGATTGTAACTCTTAAAATATTTTAGAGAATAAAAATGAATTAAAAAATCTCTTGAAAACCTAATTATTGAGTATACTTATTATAATAGAGAAAGAGTGAATTTTAAGAGTTTGTTTTGAATGATCTTACTGTCTAATTAGCAATTACCGCACCATTTTTATTTCTTGAAAATAATATGATCTTTTATATTTTTTATCTAAAATTTTAAAACAAAATTTTTATAGCTTTAGATATTATCAACAAAAATATTTATATAGTTATTTTTAATAAAAAAAATATTATAATATTTTTATTTTTATTTAACTCTATTGTTGTGATGACAAATGTTTCAGCAGCAGCAGCAGCTGCTTCGCCATTTCGGGCACTACTGTGATTTCAAATGGGTATTTGATTTTGATCTTGTAGCAATCGAATATAAAGAGTTTAAGATCGAGTGGTTTATTCTTGCCGCCATTTTTTTTTTTTTTTCTTGCAAGCAGCTTCTGAGATTTGATCTTGAAGATTGAATGAGTGGATCCATGGAGAAAGTAGCAGAAAGAGAGAGAATTGATAGATAGATGAAAGAAGATAAAGAGGAAAGAGAACGATCTGTAATGGGTTAGGTGAAAAAGAAGCACGGACTACGGAGGGTAAAATAATAATTTTTTAATTTGATTTTTTAATAAAATATTAATTTTCAATATTTAATTAATATTAAAATATCTAATAAAATTAATATTAATTTTTAATATATAATAAAATATTAATTTTTAATAAACACGTTGTCTTGCACGTGTCTTTCACTTTGTTATATATATTAGTTTTTTTTAATATAAATCCAACCGAATGGGATAAATTAAAATTTATAAAAATTTAAATAGAACTAAATAAACTGAATTAAATTTGATTAAATTCGATTTTTTGGTTATATCAGTTTTTTGTTTACCTCTAAACACAATGATAAATTCTAAATATTTAATTATTTTAAATGACTAATTATTCAAATGAATATTTACTTTTTAATTATCTTTGGACATGAAAGTTTTTTGACAAATTAATTAAAGCCTAAAGACTTATAAAAAATCTTATATTCCATATAAATAAATTTTCATAATAATCAAACCCTAATGTAGCTCATAAATACAAATCTCATTATCATATATTTTATTAAGGATATACAATCTAAAAATTCAGAACGCCAAAATTAATAATTAATTAATACAATATCTGGAAAGACAAATTTAGCTGCATCTTAGGACCTATCTACTCTCGACTTCTGGTACATGAATAAAAGCCACAGGTTCTTGTTTAATATATATTTCTCTATTCTTCACGTGAATCATATACAAAACAAGCTATGTTCACATTTCAACTACTTTGTTAAAAAATAATAATAATAATAGTACCAAATTATCATTTAATTTGCTGTTGAAATCACCTCTGAAGTCATAATTAAATTGTAAATGCATCATTTTTTTTTTTTGCCCAATAAATATAATTCATTAATGGGGTTTAACATAATACAAAGTATATAATTAGTATATGACCAGCTTAGATTTAACAATAATTATCTATTTAATTCATGGGTTACTACACTAGGCATTCAGCCCAAACACACGGTTCAATAGTCTTTTGAAAAAAAAAAAAATTATAATTTTGTCTCTAATCTAATCTATCATTCCTCTTCCAAATTCATCTAGTTCCTGAGAATCCAACCTTGTCACCGCTGGCACCAATACTAGAGGAAAAGATAACAAGCAAATCAGGTCTGAGGTTTAACCAAAAAGAGGTACTTTGCACTTATGAAGTTTAAAGAATCTCAAAAATTGAATTAACACACTAGATCTAGGCAAAAAAAAAAAGCTTTCGTCATCAATTTGTGACCGAATCTGAGAGCTCTTATTACTCAACTTGCAGGGGTTACCCAAACAATACAAATAACTTGTAGCTCCGTCCCTCAAAATAAAAACATCTTCTGTAATGACATGAATTTTTACTTATTTTTAAAAATATTATTTTCATACGGAAATATAAATATTTAATTCGATTTATATTTAATGAGAATTTGAATTATTATTATTATTTTAAAATATAATATTTGATTATGTTTATATGAAAAATAGTAAAAAATTTGGTATAATTGATATTTTATGAGGTTATAAATTATATTTTAATTTATTATTATTTGGGTAATTAATTATCGTAAAGTAAATTAATTAGTTTATTTAATTATTTAAAGTTAAATTAATTTAAATTAATTTTTTAGATTTTAAGTATTATTGTTATTATTATTATTATTATTATTATTATTATTATTATTATTATATATAAGATAAGATAAAGAAGCAGAAAAAGAGAAATAAAAGAACATAAAAAGAAGGAAAAAGAGACAGAGAAGCAGGGGAGAGAAACTGAGACAAGAGAGAGAGAGAGAGAGAGGCAAAATGGAAATCCATTCTTTCGCTGCCTTCCGTTCACCCAAATGGAGCACGCGCCTGACCGTTGGAAAGAGGGGGAGGAGACGCTTCCAACGGCATCAGCTCGGTCGCCAGCCGCAGCCGCACGAGCCGCCGGAGCGTCCGCTGGCCAGCAAGCTTTCGAGTTTCGTTTCATCGACTTTTCGATATTCGTTTTCAACGATTCTCATACCGTTGGTTTCCTTATCTAGTAAGTTTCGATTCGGTATCTCATTTGTGAATTTTGGTGAACGTTTGAATTTTCGCCTAAATACGGTGTAATTTCGAATATGCCGACACATTTTTTGGCAATTTTCTGGCGAGAAAAATGAGTGGTGCATATATTCGGTATTCACGCTTCGATACTAACATATTGATACCAATATCGCCGCTATCTGATACCGTTGATATTTTTCGATGACTTTTTCGGTGACTCTCTGATGAGTGCGTCCGACAGTCCGGAATTTATCCCTGATAATTATTTTGATGTTAGAATAGTTTATTTCTGCGTAGCGGAATTAGTATGAATTTAGATAGTTAATTGTAATTAAATTCTATTCCTGATAATATATTCTGTTATGCAGTAATTGTGTATCAAGCGTCTCTCCAATTGCGATATGTCGCGCTTGAGAATATCTAATTGGAGATCTGTTTAGTTTGTGAGTTATATAGCTTAATATAATGCTCCATTCTCTTTTATTTAATTAAAGTTTCACTTGCATTCATACATTGATTGTTTGGATGTTATATATATAATTATGCACTATGAGTAGTTATTGAGCATTCTGGCATATGTGTGTTGTTGTCCCAAATACCCAATAGGTCAACATGTGTGAATGATTTATTAATTGTGTGTTGCATAATTATTGTGAATGCTGGATGGTATTGGGATGACACAGGGGTCACTAGGAACGTGAATATGATATATAATGGATGAGTTTTGACTGATGTATGACAGTTCAGGAGCTTGCTTATCTCTCACTGCTGCCAGTCGGGTCGCTGCATGGCTTCGGCCAGAGACAGCTGGTACCCTACGTATTGAATTTTTAAAATAATTTCAGTTGGACACAGAGAGCCAAGGTGGGGGTCGGCTCCCCGTATTGAGGTTTAGTATGATTCCTATGGACTGATTCCTATCATTGATTGATTATGTGATTGTTTATATGGATGACATTATGCATTAGCATTTTCAGCATTCGAATGGCATATTATATTGATAATTATATAATTCATTGAGTTAAACGTTCATTCCTGTTCACCAATTTTTCCCAGGTTGCAGGTTGAGTATGAGAAGTAAAATTTTAGTTGAGTATCCCTGCCTTCCATCTTTCGGTGGTGGAATATATTTATTTATTCAGATATGTAATTAATTTTATATTGTGTTATATTATTAAACTCTAGCACTCCGCATTATTATTCCGTCAAATGTAATTTTATATAGAAATATGTCTTTAGCGTTTGATGAGTTTTGAGGTAATCAGAGATTCCTCACTGTAGTTGTCATAATATTTCTGTTAAGCAGGAACCTTGTGACGATTTGATGAGAAAGTTGATGAGATTGAGATAATAGCCCTGAGTGACTTTGATTTGATTGATATTTGTCAGGTTCTACTTAATAAGTAGGCTCTTAGCCATGATTTTGTGGCAGTTACAGTTGTTACATTATTGTTTTGTCGTTTAGCAGTCAGTCAGGCTTACTACGGGTTCTGAAAGTCTTAAGTTTTCCCGTTCCCTAGTACCGGTTACGTGCTTTCGAGTTCGGGGCGTGACATCTTCAACCTCCTCCCTATCAACGTCCAGAGTCAAAACCCTACTACAGCGAAGGGTTAAGGGTGTTTGGAAGTACACGGCCATGAAAGCGGCCACTAAAAACTCCAAGAGATCTCCATCCTAAAGACAGATCGAACCGGATATACAAGTAGATAAGAAGGAAACATAGAAGGCCTTGATAAAAATTTTATTATTGCCAAATAAAGAGGAAAAATAGGCTAAAAACTGAAGAGAACTGAGGAAAAGCAAAGATACTCCATCGGTAGCATGTGCTACTGGAGGTTTCCCTGACCGGAAACTCAAGGAAGGGGAAACGCAAATCTCAAAGTGAGAGAGAGAAGAGAGAACTCACACAAACATAATTGTAAATGCATCATTAATCTCATTGTTTTAGAACTTCTTTCATTTTCAAAAAATAATAGCAACTTAGGTCTCGTTTCTTTTGAAAGATTTTAATGATAAATTTTACAAAATTCATAGATTGTAACTTAATCATTTGTTTGATTTAAAAAATTAAGCTATATTTAAAACTTTCAAAAATAAATGATTTCAAAGCCCACATAGAATGTGGATTTTTTATTCCATGAATTTTGTTCAAATTTATAGATTTTAACAAAATCTATAAATTTAAAATAATCATGTCAAACGAGACCTTAGTCTTTTCCTAATTTTATCTCATAAAATATTATTATTTAATTAATAACTACAAATATCTACTTTGTATAAAGTATTAAAAAAAAAATGGAAGGGGATAAGAATAATTTTTTATTTTAGTGTTTAATATTGTAAAAAATATTCAAGGATTAAATCACTGTGTAAGTGAATTTACTTTTAATTTTATTGATTAATAATCGAATCACATAATATATATTTTTCTTTAAAAATTTTCTAATTTTGATATGAGGTTTCACTGATCGAGAAAGTTAATTTAATACAAAGTGTAAAATTAGTTATTAATACTAATTTTTTGTAAAGAAATACGTATTAATCTAAAAATAAAAATGTAAAAATATACATAAAAAAAATTGTATAAAAAAGAATTAATTTGAATTTCTTTTAATAATCTTTAATAGTGTTTAAAGTATTAAAATTGATATTTTAAGCCATAAAAAATATTTATATTTTTTAATAAGTTTAGTTACTTAAATATAGCAACAAATTCAATAATAATAAATTAAATACTTCCTCCGTTTCATTTTGTTCGAGATATTTTTCTTTTTTGAATGTTTCGAAAAATATGTCCCATTTTTATTTTTAACATTTTTTTTTTACCCTTTATACTTATTTTGTCCTTAGATATTAATTCAACTTTTCCCATAAAGTTTATAGGAAATTATATTTAATAAATGACATAAAAAGAAAAATAGTATATGATTTAATACATTTTTTAATTTTGTGCAAAAAAAAATGTTTAAAATAAAATGAGACTGGGGAGAATAATAACCAATTTTTGAAATTTAAAAATTAGGGAGGAATTTCCATGACTTAGGATGATTTTTAAATTTAATGGTTGGCTAATGGGGATACAATGAATTCAGTCAAAATTTTAAATTGTCTTAAATGCCACGTTTCAACTTTCAATGTTTCTCAAGATTCCATCCCATTTATTTTCTTGTTCTTTTATTTTGATTTACCTTGTTAATAATCTAATCTACCCCTTTTATGGGGCTTTTTTATTTTCCAATCTAAGTGGATTTTTGGTTATTTTGGAGCAAGTTTTCTCTGGTGAGGATGCCAGTTATATATGCAGTCTAGTCCACTTCTTCCTTCATGGAGGGGAAAATGAGACTTAGTTAGCTGATACTATGATTTCTCAAGATCTGGGCTTTTGTGTGTGTGTGTGTGTGTGTGTGTGTGTGTGTATTTTATTGTCTTATTGCTTGAGACTCTTAGCAATTGATAGAGGTGCAAATCTCTCAAAGCTCAGCCGATTTAGAGGGAGGGATTTGACCCTCTGTCAAAATTGCCCTGCTTCGGTTCTTCAATGGCAGAGGAGGAGTTTATATATAGCTCTATGGTTCGCAGTCTCAAGGTCGAGTCTAGTCATAGATACCCTTCTGGTGGAGGCATCGCTGCTCTTCACGTCTCTACTAATATTGCAGAAGTAGTTTTCTGGCGATTGCAGAGATCAAAGGAAGAGAAAGAAGGTGCCAGGGTTCTCTGTGGTTACCAACTGTTTTTCAAGGCCATTAGGCTATGTATTATACAAATACTGAGTCTTTGTCTTCTTTAGACTTGAAGCCTAGTTGTAAAAGTCATAAAATAAATATTATGTATTTAGACTATTTGTCATTTAATGTTAGATTTTATTGGACTTACTTATTGTACTTAAGTCAAATATGTAACCATTTGGGTTTTATGCCCCTTTAAAAAAATATTAGCAATTTTTCTTGAGAAAAAAAAAAAACTTTCAATATGTTGTCTAGGCAAACCACCTTCTAGATTTGGTTTTACATTATTTTTTAACCTTTCAAGTAGCCATTGAAATTTTCTTTAAAGTAAAAGAGGTTTTTTTTTCTTTTTCAAATTAATGAATTTTTCAATAATAATAACTCATTTTCTATAATATATATTTCACTTTAAAGGATACAAATATTAGATTCAGATTTTTAGTAAAATTTCAAGTCTCATATTTTTTTTAGTATTAAATTTAATATTGATAAGATTTGAACCTTATGTCTATTTCTAAATCACTACAAAAAAAACACAATTTACCGATAAAAATTTTATCGGTAATTCTATAATTTTTGTCGGTAATACAGTGTACCGACTAAAAAATTTAGTCGGTATTAAATTTGTCAGTAACATAATTTACCGATGAAAATTCTAAACCGTCGGTAATTACCGATGAAAATTTCGTCGGTAAACTGTTTTTATTTTATCGGTAAAAATCTACATTATTTGTCGGGAATCAATTTATTGACAGAATTTAAATCAATTTACCGACTAAATTTCTGTCGGTAATTACCGACGGTTTCGAATTCTGTATGTAAATTGCTAATTTTTTTTAAAAAAATTATCGGTAATCTATCGGTAAATTTTAAATAAATATATTTTAAAAAATAAAATATTTTATTTGTAATCTGTCGGTAAAATTATTTTTTTTTTAATTATATTTTTCTAAAAAATAAAAATAATAATTTAAAAATTAAAAATTTTTAGGATGAAAATGAAAATTAAAAAAAAAAAAGAAATTATAATGTAAATTAGGAAGCCTAAAAATTATTCAAAATGACTAAAATAAAAAAAAATAATATTATATCAAAACGAAAAAAGAATAAAATGAACCTGAAAAAAGAGAGAGATAAATAAAAAATTTAGTAAGATAATTAATTTACTCATTTTATTTTATAGTTTACTAAATTATAAAATAAAATTAGTAAGCATAAAAAATTTAATTAAAAATTAAATTTAAGATAAAAATTTATTAAAATTTTTTCATAACCACATTATTACATTTTTTATGCTATAAAAAATATAAATAACAAAGTATAAAATTAAAGAAAGTATAAATTTAAGCAAATTGGAACAAATTAAGTTAATATATTTTTTTTTATTGAATGGTTTGGAATTTAAGAAGTAAAAAAAAAAAAAAAAAAGAGAATAAGATAGAAAGAGTATAAGAATATTAAATGAGAAAATGAAAAAGAAAATGATGAAAAAAAAAATAATAATTCATGAAAAAAAAAAGAAAGAAAAAAAAAAAATTAATACATTTTATATATTGAAGGGTTTGAAATTTAGGAAGTAAAATAGAAAAAAAATGAAAAGGAGTATTAAGTTATGAAAAGAAAATAAAGTAATTAAAAGTGAAAGAAAGATTTTTTTTTTTTTGTGAGGAATGGAGAGAAGAAGTGTAAGAAAAAGATAGACAGTGAGAAAGATAAATTATGATGTAAAGAAAAATGATGAGGGAGAGAGGATAATGCATTTTATGCTTTTTTTTACTCGATTTACTGACAGTTTGTGTCGGTAAATTTTGAGAATAAAAATTTGGAGGGAAATTTCTCTTCAAATTTTCATTTACCGATGGATTACTGACGAAAATTTCATCGGTAATTAATTTTTTTTTTAAAATAATGGTGAAAATTTAGAGGAAAATTTTCTGCTCAATTTTTATTTATCGACGGATTACAGACGAAAAATTTCGTCGGTACATATTTTTTTTGTAAAAAAATTTAGTGAAAATTTGGAGGGAATTTTCCCTCCAAAATTTTTATTTACCGACAGATTACCGACTAAATTTTCGTCTGTAAATTAAAAAATTAATTTTTTTAAAAAATTAATTTTTAATTTACCGACGTAATTATTTTGTTGGTAAATTAATACCAAATAATTTTTAAATTTTATTTATTAATTACTGACGAAAATTCCGTCGGTAATTAAAAAATAATAATTTTTTATTAATTACCGACATAAATATTTCATCGGTAAATTAAAAAATAAAATTTCCCAAATTTTTGGTAATAATTTACCAACTATCTTTTAATAATTACCGACGGAAAATTTCGTCAGTAATTATAAAAAAATAAATTTTCAAAAATGTTTTGGTATGAATTTACCGAAAAATTTTGAAATTTTATTTTTTATAATTACCGACAGAATATTTTCGTCGGTAATTATTAAAAAAATAGTTGGTAAATTATTACCAAAAAATTATGAAATTTTATTTTTTTAATTTACCGACAGAATATTTCTGTTGGTAATTAAATAAAAAATAGTCGGTAAATTATTAACAAAAAAGTGAAATTTATTTTTTATTTTACAGACGAAATATTTTAATCAGTAATTAATAAAAAATTATTTTTTTAATTACCTACGGAAATATTCCGTCGGTAATTAATAAATAAAATTTAAAAATTATTTGGTATTAATTTACCGATGAAAATTTTTTGTCGGTAAATAATTGTTAGTAAATTGTCGGTAATCTGTAAGTAATTTCTTGCGCCATTCTTTGGCACTTAATTTAGCGATAAAAAATTTTAGTCGGTAAATAATTGTTAGTAAATTGTCGGTAATTACCAAAAAAAAAAAATTTGTATGTTGTCGGTATTTCGTCAGTAACTGATTGTAAATTGTGATTTTCTTGTAGTGAATGTTCTTTTTTAATAAAATAAATATTTTATTTTTTAAAATAAATATAATTTTATCAAAATATAATTCAAAAGTTTTTTTCAACATTAAAATTTATGATGATTTATTTAAATGGTTTTAAGTTTTAACTTTTAAAACTAATTTGTTCTTTATAAAGGTAAAAAAAAAAAAATGCTTTTAACAATTTGAGGGAAAAAACACTAATACCATCCACATCCTTTTTTTTTTTAAATAATTGACTCCAATAAACCAAGTAATAACATCAACGATGAGGTAATGATAGGGTTTTTTTTTTTTTTT
>CATKHJ010428413.1:0-10927 GCA_949750685.1 Vernicia montana | reverse complement strand
ATCACATCCCTCATGATCTCCATAATGACTTTTAAGAGGAACTATACACATAACACATACAAATTATCAATACACATAACCCATGCTCTTAAAATCACTATACTCATACTAATCTCATGATTTCTAACTCTATTCCCTTCCTCAAACACAGATTATAACAACAATGGAGAAGAATAAATTCAAAGAAAACCAAAACCCTAACTCACCTCTTTAAGAAATGCTTCAAGAAATGGATGATGAAAGGAGTAAATGCAACCCTAGATCCTTTTGTTAAAGCAATCAATGAAGTTTCTTAGCATTAAATGTGAGTGGGTGGATGATTTTAGAGAGAAAATGGGTTTAGGAACTCAGATGGCTCGTAAAAAAGAAGTTTGGGGTGTTAATTCCCTTAAATAGAGCTGTTTCCCGTTTTTGTCCCCGATGCAAATCGCGGTCGCTAAATGCTTGTCGCAGTCGCGAAATGCAAATCGCAGTTGTGAAATGCTTGTCACGGTCGCAATGAACTACTATTCATGTTACTATTCATTCTGGTTCAAATTTTTGGCAGAAGTGTTCGCGGTCTGAGTTGCGATCGCAACTTTGGACGCGAAAGCAATGTCGTGGTCGCTAAATCATCATCGCGGGCGCAACTTATGCCCTGAAACTCCACTTTACAATTTAACTTCCATTTCACAAGGAATTCAATCCATAATCATCCATACACATGACATACACTTGAAATTCACATATATACTTAATGAGAAGTTCACACATGAATATTCGGGGTATTACAACCGGTCAGGTCTCATGGCTAGGTCTTTATACTTTTCCTAGACAAGAGTTCGGATATTATATCTTATCCGTAGGTAGATTGTGCACAATGTCTGATGTTTTACCCCACATCAGTTAAGGAATTTCTGCTATGAATCATATAGGTCATTCAATAATCAATAACAATCAATCAACATGAATGGCTATCAACAAAATTAGGTCTTCAATGGTTCAATTCAACGTCATGGGACAATCATTATCTTGCTTTAATACATTGATTCAATCAATTTCATGGGTCATTTATAGTTCATATATGAAAGGAAAATATGGACATCTTATATATACTTATATATGTTAATGTTAATAATCATTTAGGATTTGTGAAGAAATAGGCAATTTCAATTTCTTGATACAATCATATATTCATAGTGGTTTACGGAATAGATGTGTATACATTTATAGATACATAGACTTTATAACTTTTATGGAATTCTCAAATGATTTCATGGAGAAAGTATCAATAATTGATTTAGATATAATTTCGGATCTTATACACATTGATTTCATTATCTAGTTTAATTGATCAATTATTAGGATCTTTAAGATTTGGAAGGTCACTTAACAATGTTTAACATATTTCAAGTATTAATTATAGGCTTGGTTCATATAATAACATTTGGCCTAATAGATTTAAAATAGATACAAATGCTTCATATGAATGAAAAATAGATTTAATCTAATTCATAAGTCAATATGGGTTATTTTCTAATTCAATAAATCATATTCTTGATGGCACAACAATGGAAGAAGGCACATGAGGCATTAATGATTTAAATACAAATATGATAGTATATTTTTCACTCACCTCATCAATAGTCCACTTCTATGCTCTTAACTTCCCCTTTCACATTACATATATGAATGAAAATTACCATGATTTTCACTTTCTTCTTGGTCTCCTCAAATTTCTACATACCATATATCGCATACAAAAGAGTTCAATTAACATTTAATCTTGACTCATAAATCATCAATAACTTTATTTACTAACTTAATCTTAACTTAGATACATCATATCCCTAACTTTTTTTTAACTACTATCTCATCATCAATTCATTACAAGATCTCAATAAGTTAATTAGTCATACACCCATTCATTTACTCATCAAATCTCACTTAAATTCAATACAAGAATTCATATACCCTTAGCTTTACCCATTTGCCATCTTACTATCAAATTCACAATTGATATCATAATCAAATTAATTAACCATATAAAAATCTATTTCTCTTTAATTCTCAACTTAAAACTCAACTTACAACTTAATAGATAAACAAATCTAACTTAAAATTAACAAATAAGCTTCAAGGATTTCTTTCCTCTCACTTGATCTAGATGAAAAATCTTTCAATCAAAAGGTTTGATTATTGTTTCCTTAAAGTAAATTTATAAGATTTGATGTTAGAAGTGTTTGGGAATGGAAAAGAATGAGAAAGAGTGAAGAAAATAAAGAAAAAGAAGTGTTTTGGGTAGTAATTTCGGTTGGTAGATCATAGTTATCCATTTGGAGGTTGTTCGGTATTAAATACTCTCACTTTTCTGTCTGGGGCTAGCCCACGGCCTAACCCACAGCCGTGGCTCACATGGTGGAAATGGAGATTTTAATACAGAATCGAAATAGTCAAATTTCAGCTTGTCCCACGGCCAAGCCCAAGGGGGTGACTCCGGGCGTGGCCCTAAAAAAAACAAATGTTACTCCACTATTTTCACCATAACTCTCTCTATATTTATCCAAATGACTTGATTACTTTTTTTAATTAAATATACATATAATTATACAATATATCCAAAATTCAGCTCTAAATATGAACTATACAATTTATGATGAATTTTTAAAAATTGACCTATTTCTGAGCAAATTCAATCTGAACAGTCTCCAAAATTTTTATTATATCTCTGAACATACATGCTCAATTGTAAAACTGATTTAATGTCACTTAGTTTACATATAAATGAACATTTTTCATGTTTTGAACTTTCTCTAATTCAACCTCCAAGATCATCTAATAAATCACACAAATTTCATATTCTTCACTTCTCTTTCTTTAATCTCTTTATTCTTTCTATCCAATCCTATTCCAATTTATTCCTTTTCATTAAATCTCCATATCACTTGCATCCAATCATCTACACTCACTCATAACTCATGAACTCTAATGATACATGTAATTTATAGGGTTGGGGCATTACAGTGGTATATGTCTTTTTCACCTAATCATACTTATTTGTTACAATACAGTATCTTACTCTATCATATGTTCGAACCCACTAGCTCTTCTCGTAATTATCTATTGATACAAAAACCTTATTGTCGAATCATCAACTCATCTTCATAAACATATACTAACATCTAAGCCTTATCATCAAGTCCACAGCTATACCTCATCTTATCCAACTTAGACTTACTTGATTCCCTTCGTAAATCTATGAACATTCTCGGCCTCGTCATCAAGTTCCTAAACTAATCTTATAGTTGCTTCGCTCATCTAGCTGAACCAAACCAATCTGTTCGTTTACTAGCATCAAGTCCTTTGTTCATCTTACTCTATATCAAATTTGTCTATTACATCAATACCCCTTATCACTTAACTCGTACATATTCATCTTCATGTCTTATCTCTCATCATTTCTATCATCTCCAATATAGCCTCGTCTATGATCTAGCCTCGTTACCATAGTTCATTCTTACTAAAATTTCATTTTTGTCACCAACCTTATTCTAACCATCAAGACTCTAATCATGTTTTAGATCTCATCTTCATCCTAATATCTCATCTTTTTCTTGTCCATTAAATTGTTTAATATATGGGGTATTATAGTATATGATCGGTGACTCTAGTCACTTCACTTATCTTAAAAAGAAGGATGGTGGGCATGTGACATTTGGAGACAATATGTCATGACCCAACTTCTGAGCAGGGATGGTCCTAGGGCATAGGTAGACATAAGGCCACCAAAAACCTATAGAACCCATACCTGTTATACAATCCCATACGGTATCATGCAATTAAATTATAATTATCACATCACATCATATCTCATATCCCAAGATCAGAACCTGCTATTATATGCTCATCACATACTCATCAATAACATCATAACTTTTACCAATTAACTCGTACATATCTTTCTTTTCAATAACACTTACTAATTACATATCAAATACAATACTCTTTTAACACTCATGGAGCTACTATAATATCTTTAACATATAACTACATATATCAAATAGAACTTTACTTTAATAACAAAATCCTCAAGTGAAGAATGATGTTTAAGGAACCACTTTCTCACTATACTTCTTCCCTGAAAAGCATCCAACATAAGTTGGTGAGATAACTCAATGAGTAAAGAATATACTACCATACTTGTGAGGCTAGGTATTTCTAGGCTATCTCACAAGGATGGCTCATGTTTTCTTATCACTTGGCTCATATACTTATATTCACGAAATAAGGAATATAAGATTGACATTAACAAATAAACTTTAACATTTAAGAATTTATGATTCAATCTTTGGAACGTGAACACATATACTTTAGAGTCAAATACTTTATGGTACTCATGATTATTTATAACTCATAACATATGGATACTTGGATTTTATATTCACATGATTATAATTTTATAAGACTCTTGGCTTAAGGAGTAGGCACTAGTGATCTTTATAATCAATAGTTCAAATACAAATAGCTTTGATATCACATGGATCAAGTAAATATATATATATATATATATATATATATATATATATAAGAATCAATGTAACATATACAAATAGAAATAGATAGTAAGAGAATCATATCCAAATGAATTCTTATATGGAAAGAACTCAAGAACAATTGGAATATACTCAAAAGACATTTGGAACTATAGAGTTCTCGGAATCAATGGAATCATATACAAGTGTGCTTTGAAATCAAATAGATATAAAATATATAATAATTCTTATACATGTATGGGTTTTGGAATAATCATATATGAATATACGTAGGATTTGGAATATATAGAACTTGAGAGTTTAACAAATCTTATACAATTGTATATGCTGGATATACAAAGGAAGCTTATGATCAAATGTTTATATTCAAATAATTTATAGAATCAATGGTTCATATATGCAAAAGGAATATTGAAATCAAGGAATATCATATACATTGGATTTAGTACCAAAGAGACATATATATATATATATATATATATATATATATATATATATATATATATACCATAAATGTCAAGGTCGATGACACATAAGCAATTAGGTTTATAAATCAAATGGCTCATAGGCATATAGGTTTAAGAATCAATCAGCTTACATTTCAATTTATGGTTAGGAGTGATCACTAGGAGACCGTCCTCCTACCAAAATGTAACAAAAGTTACTTATCTTATCACTCATGGTTGAAACAATTAATTAGGTCTTGTATCAATGAAAGATGGTACTCTTAACTCATGGCTCATCATTTAGGTTTAATAAAGATCGTTACTTGTGCTGGGGCAGAGGCTTTATTTAGCATACCCAGAGTGTAGGGTCCTATAAGTTTGGGGCAGAGGCATCTATGGCATACCCGAAGCATAAGCTTCCATAAGTTTTGGGTTAGAGGTATTAATTTTAGCATACCCGAAGCAGAAGCTCTCATGTGAGCATACTCCCGTACATATGTGTACACAGTCGTAATTCTCATTCTCATTGAAAGAGTGATCTTTGTTTCAAGCGTAAAGGTTCTCATGGTTCAAATGATTCAAATGGTCTAATAAAACAATATACATAATTATAAGGTTCACATGGTTATTACAAATGGCTTTCAACTTATGGTACAATCTTATGGTCATGGTACTTTTAGCAATTAGGCATATTTACATACACATATGCATATATATATACTTATACATATACTCATACTCATCATTTTAGAACATATACATAGACTTCATATATCTTTAAGGAGTTTCAAATGATTCTTATGGAGGAAACATTAATAATTTCGGTAGAGGACAAATTGAGTTTTATACTCATGAATTTCACACATTCATTGTTAAAATGATCAATTGATAGGATCTTTAAGAATTTGAAGAACAATTAACAATGTATGACATATATTGTCACATCCCACTTTTTGGGATATGACGGTCCTAGGGCATGGGTGAGCCTAAGGCCTTTGAAAACCCGTAGAACTCGATTACATTGGGAAACCAGTATAATCCCGGCAGTACATACAACTTTCCCAGAATACGAAACCTGCAAGCAAATTACACTTTCAATAATTTTCCTCCCTCACATCCCCAACTTCACAGTCAATACAAATCCTCCCAATATTTTTCTCATATAAAATGATTTATTTTCAAGGTTAATCTCACACATCAATAATTGACTACATTTATACAAATTAGTTATATTAAATTATCCACTAGCATCCTTATACATACTAAATAATTTACACCACTAAATTCGGAAACTTAGGTACCATGGAGCATCTAGATATCACACTAATTTTAACTACATATATTCTCTTACCACTAGTTATACAATTATCAGAATGTAATATATTTTCTTTAATATTTATCCTTTACATTGACTCTTAGCTTCAAGCGGATAATGAAACTTGAGCTGCACTAATTAATCACTAGTCTTGTAAAAAAAATAAGGAGGGGGAGTGAGATAAAATCCCAGTGAATACACACTAAACTGGCATGCACATCGATTAGGTATCAATTAGGTTCGCATGATTAATAAAGAAATCAATGTATGATCGAGGTGCAATGACAAATTTACATTTGGAGGTACAACAGAAATTATAATCAATTTACTGTGAATAAATTCACATATCTCATGTAATGTAGTACTGCAAGGTCCACAAATTTCATGTTACATATTAAGGCACAAGGTTAGCTAGGTGTGAGGCCTCCCCTGAACGCCCCTCTTCTCTCTCGGGAAAAAAATGATTTTTGCCTTAAGGAAAGGCGAGCGATTTTTAAGGGAGTTAAGGTACTAGTTTCGGTGCTCACGATTGGAAGCGGCTATCGCCTCAGAAAATTGATTTGATTTTTGAAAGAGATTCAGGAGTCGTCACCCTAATTTATTTAAATAAAAAAATTAAGAAAAAACCCAATTTGACTACAATTTATTGATTTTTGATTAATTTACCCAAGGATAAAGTCACTAGTCCTCGAATTAGGTTGAGCTCAGGGACTAGGTTTTTGGTTTAAAATAATCTCAATTTGGCTCTTTATTTTAATTTGACTTGAAAATTGATTTCATGGATGACAAATATTAATTGCAATTTAGAGTGCATGAGCATAGCATAATTATGAGTGCGTGGAAAAATAAAGAGTAAGTATTTAAACATCCACAAGTAAAGGAAAATATTTTCTCTAACCCTTATGGGTACTAGGGAAATCACAAGATCGCTCTTTCAGTCCAAAATAATTAAATTAACTAATAACATTTACATGTACAATGGATCTACATTGAAAAATCAAAGGGAAAGGGGATTGATTGGGATTTAGATTTGAGACTTGGATTTAGATTCCAAGCATGCCTACGTACTCCATTGAATTTGGGATCAAAACCCACGTAGTTCATTCCACAGTGAAGTGGAGGGGTTTAAGGATCGGTCAGATTGGATTGGATTGATTTGATTTGGGGTTTGAGTGAGGGTAAGATATTATACCTTCTTTTTGGGTTTGTGTGGTGGGAGAGTGGTTTTGCCAGAGCGGAGTTCCGTTTCGGAGAACGAGGTTGGTTTTGAAAAAAAAGAAATTAATTTGACGCTTTGGTTGCTTAATTTCTCAATTTTAATTAATTAAAAGGATTAATTAATTAAGGTGATTAATTAAAAGGATTAATTAATCGAATTAAGTTAAAGATTAATTAATTAAAAAGAATTTAATTAATTAATTTTAATTAATTAGGATGATTACTCAAAATGAGTGAAAAAATTAATTAGAGAGAGAAGAAGAAGCAAATGGATAGCCAATCAACAATTGCTTAAGGGGTGGAGAGAAATGGGAAATGGAAGGGAGCATTTATAGGAAAAAATGAGGTGGGGTATTTTAGGTAGTGAAAGAGTGAAAAGACCAAAAGGGTAGAGCCTTTTGGTTTGAAAAATCAAGCTGGAAGGGTAAAATGGTAATTTTAAAATGCAAGTATGGGGCATAAAAATCGAGGTGGTGGCGCCGCCGCTAGATGGTCCAGCAGCAGTTGCCGGATGGCTTGGCAGCTGCTGATGTGGCATGCAGGCTGATGATACGGGCGCGATGATCGAGGTTGGGGTGGCGGCGCCACCGGGCTGCCTGGCGATAGCTAACGTGGCAGAAGATTTTTTTTTCCGAGACATCCAAGTCAATTTTTGGGACTTCTGGGATTCTGAAAAATTACCGATCAATGACGGTGGATCCGAAATTAATTATCGTTGTAGTATGATGCCTGAAAGCTAATTTTTGCTCCGAGGGCGCTGCCCCCTTGACCCCTGCCCGCTAACTAGTTAGCGGGACCGCCATACCGGCTCTGCGTAGCGTATGAAATTTAGCATGTGTCAAGCTGTGGTAACATCTTAAGGGTGTAAAATTGAGAATTCACAATTGCCCCCTCATCAGAATTGTCTTATCTGTTAGGCAATTCTGATGATAGTGAACTCGGGAGAAAGGATGGTACAAGGAACCAAAGTGATGTCTAGGTCAGTGCTTGGATATGTTTGGGTGAGAGACATGGTTGAAAAGGGATGGTATAAGGAACCAAAGTGATGCCTAGGTCAGCGCTTAGACATGTTTGGGTTAGAGATATGTTTGAAAAGGAAGTTGGCAAAAGGAACCACATTGATGTTTAAGAAATTATTCCTAAATATTTATGGGTGGAGAATGTGACTGAGTTTTGATAAATCAACGAGAGAATGAACCGCAGGGATGTTTAAGTAATCGTTCCTAAACATTTATGGGTGGAAACTTGACTTGATAAATGGAAGCGAAAAGGGGAACCAAAGAGGTATCTAGGCTAATGGCTAGATATTTTTGGGTGAAGGATGTGGCTGTCTTGGATAAAAAGGCGAGGGGAGGAACCAGAGGGGTGTCTAGATGATCATTTCTAGACATTTATGGGTGTAGGATTTGGTTGATTCAAAATAAGGGGGAATGGGAAAGAAACCACAGAGATGTCTAGGTGATCGTTTCTAAATATTTATGGATTAATGGATAAAGGAAGATGCTCCCGGTATCTTGGGGAGAATTCAAATGATTAGGATAAAAAAGGTGAGAGCCTCGACCTATGGCGAGTCAGCTCGAGGGATTTTGAAAGATTCTAGTAAGGGAAGAGCCTCGACCTATGGCAAGTTAGCTCGAGAGATTTTGAAAAGAGGAAAGCCTCGGCCTATGGTGAGTCAGCTCGAGAGATTTTGAAAAGAGGAGAGCCTCGGCCTATAGTGAGTCAGCTCGAGAGATTTTGAAAAGATTTTGGTATGGGAGGAGCCTCAGCTTATGACGAGTTGGCTAGAGAGATTCTGAAAAGAGGAGAGCCTCGGCCTATGGCGAGTCGGCTCGAGAAGTTTTTGAAAAGATTCTGGTATAAATGGAGCCTCGGCTTATGACTAAGTGGCCGTTGCAGGTTGCTTCGACTGACAGGAATTTTGACATTCAACCTTAAATTTGAGGACCTTAGAAGCAAAATCAATTTGAGGTAAAAATAATAAATTGTTTCCCCATGAGTATAGTTTCACTTTGAAAAATAATTACAATAATTGGAGTTTTTTAGATTAAGATATGCTAAAAATAGTATGGAGAGCTCAGGGAATCTAGGCAAGAAAATCAGGGCAAAATTTGGAAAATCACCCTAGGAGCTACAGAAGTTAAAATGGGTTGAATTTTAGATATTGTAGAGATAAATGTGTTAATATTTCAATGTTTTTGTAATCAGGACAATTAGGATGGTATATCTCAAGTTATGGTAGTAACAAGGGGACTGACTAGATTAGAATCAATAAATCGATTCCTTAATTTTTATGTTATAATAGATTTGTTTATAGGAATTTAAACCTAATACATGTGCATATTATGTGTAGAAGGCTTAAAGGACCATATTGGAGTGGAAAATTTCAAAAGGGAAGAGAATCCTAATATTGAACGATATAAAATTATTAAAGAAAGCAATTGGAAATGTGAGTACATACATTTCTCCAACCCCCCCCCCCCCCCCAATTCAGCCAACACAATCAACACCAACAATTCCATCACTCAATCATCACACAACATATATATATACATAGATGAAAAGAACTAATTAAATTCATAACCTTACCTCAAAAATCGTCTTCTTCTTCTCTTGCTCTCTCTTTCTTTTTCTCTTCCTTTCCTTAGTAAAGTTTTTGAGAAGTAAAAAAGATGAGCTTATCTTCTCATCTTTACCTTCTTATATTTTTTCTTTTCTTTTTCATTTATTTTTATTCACTTGAATTTTGGTAAAATTTCCACCTTTTGATCCCTATTAGGTGTCTAGCCATGTGCTATAATTTTCTATTTTTTTTCATTTTTTATTTATTTTATAGTTTAGATGATGAGTTGTCAATGATGATGTCATCATTTCTTAATTTTTACAAAATTGTCATTTTTAATCCTTAATTACTCTATTATTGTCTAATAATAATTTTAATTACTAATTTAAGTTTATAATATCATTTTTAATCTTTTCCCATCAATTTTCTATAGGCTAGAATTTTCTAAAATTCTGAAAATGAAAATTTGTCGGTTACACCCGTAGCATACCGATTTTACTTAGGTATTTTCTATGCATAACTCCAACTTTATTTTTGAGTTTCATCACTTCTAAAATCCTCATATTTGCCTAAATTATCCAAATAAAATATAAAAATTCATTCTGGGATTGGAATTTTCTAATTCACTCTAAAGGCCTCGATTTCCAAACTCATATCCTTTTTAGGACTTTGGTTCCTAACTTCCTATTTTCTACCTCTTTTTGTTCTAAACTATGTTATTACTATCTATTAATATTTTTAATACCATCTTTAGGGTTCTAGTACCCTATTTAGTAATACTTCCATGAATTTTTCCCTGAATCAATATCGATAAAAATTTAAGAAGTCGGAATCCATCAGTTTCACGCTTAGT
>CATKHJ010428398.1:0-23696 GCA_949750685.1 Vernicia montana | reverse complement strand
AAAAGAAATTTTTGTGTTTTTCTCTTTAGTATTTGTTTTGGTTTGTTGTGAGAGAAAAATATTTATGAGTTAAAATACCCATAGTAATTCTCTTTGTTATTGTATTTTGATAATCTTTCTCTTTTGGTACAACAAGTTTTGATCCTAATTTTGTAACTTATTGTTTGATATTTTGTATAAGAGATTAAGGATATTGAGTGTATTGGGTTTTGAGATTGTGAGATATTTTTTCTCTCTGTTGTATCACCTTTTGAGTTTATTAGTGAGTTTTGATTTCCTTCGCCCGTGGACGTAGGCTTACGCCGAATCATGTTAAAAATTGTGTTCTCTTTGTTTGTTATTATTTTATTGTCTAATTCTATATACATCTTCAAATAAATATTTAATCGTGTTATGTGTCAAAATTCTCAACAGTATAAACCTATAAAACGCAATAACCAACCTTATTCATGATGAGATAAAAAAAAAAAAAAAAAAAAAACAAAGAAAAACTTAAAAACAGGTGTTTCGCGCTGGTAACTGTAGCCATCCGTGGTCACCTTAAGAAGAAAGTCAAGCGGCTGACACAATAGATAGAGAGAAAACCTAGCAGAGAGCACGATAGATAGAGAAAACCTAGTAGAGAGAAAAATAAAGAAGAAGCTGATTGAACATAATGGTTTTTTAATTGCTGATTGAAACTAAATTTATTTAATGTAATAACTTTGACCTACTAGTGTGTCTGTTTATGTGTGATTTGAAGTATTCCTCATCAGTAGTGTACTGAATTAAATAAAAACAAACAAAAACAATTAACGTTTGTATGTCACGGACTCGCGGGTGAGAGCTTAACTATTAATTATTAAACCTACCACCAATATAATACAGACAGCGATTAAATCCATTAATTTAAAGTATTAGTTATGAATACCAATTAATTATTGTGATATTCACCTGCTTAAGCATACTAATTAATGAGAAAGTGGTCATCACGCACTCTGCGATGCCAATTAAATTTGAGGCTTCTTTTGATTAAAAAAATATATTTTTTAATTTTCTAACTCATTAAATTAATAGTTTAATTTTTTTTTATATATTTATGGGAGGACAATTTAATTACCCTCTTACACTCATCATAAAAACGAAATTAAAAAAAAACTTGAATAAAAAATTTCTTATTCTTAAAAATAATGCTCTTACCACTTGAGTCAAACATCAAATCTAATTAATAGTTTAATGATGGATGATTAAAATATTAATTAATATGAAAAATGATAATGTTGCTTTTCAGGATTTTAAAGAGTTTCACTGTTTTTATTAGTCTAATAATTTCATAATTAAATGTTTATTTTGAAATATAAATAATTAATTTTTTTATATGTTTAAACAAAATTTGGATGTAAAAAAAAAAAAAAAAAGCTTAAACATTTTGGTAAATTAATGGAGAGACTAAATAATAGAGTAGGTAAGAATTTTCTTGAAAATTAGGCCTCCAATACTGAAGGGATTAGATTAAATCCTTTCAAATATTAGTGAAAATAGACATGTTCATAAATTAAATTTAAATTTAAATTTGAGAATATCAAGATTTATAAACTAAGATAAGTGTTCATATAGTGACCTAATTAAGATGTATTTGAATTTATAATTTCATAGAAAATTTTAATTCTGAAAAAGGCTCATTGATTGATGTCTTCTATATCTTCTGATGGGCAATCTGTGAATTTTGTTTTTGTTTTTTGTTTTTTTGTTTTTTTTTTTGGAAGAAAGCAAACTGTGAACATTGAGGACAATGAGTCAGAGGTAAGTAGGTAACCTGTGCATTGAATAACAGAGTCCGTTGAAATTATTAGCCAACCACTTCCAACCTTGTGCTTTTTAGCGTTTTGTCTTCATTGTGATCTCATAAGGAGTTGATTTCTGCTTCTATAATCATGAATTATTATTATATGATGCTGCAAGTGCAACCCAACAAAAATTATATTTTTGCTATCACATGACTTTACCAATTTCTTTTATATATATATATGCTTGATCTGAAAAACTCTAATTTTACTTAATACTACTAGCTTTGGAGAATCACCTAAACGTTCTTCTTATTTTTTATTGTCTTCTTTTGTTTTCGTAGTAATGCTAGCTAAATTTTTACTCAAATAGTATATCTTATTCTTTATAAGCGATGAGTTCATTTTTTAAATTCACAAAAGTTGATAATATTTGATTTAAATATAATAAGTTTCATAAAATTAATAGCATAAAATTTCAAATGATTGTTTTTATAAGAATTTGTATTTAAGATTATGTTGATTATTAGAATACTCAATTATTTTAAATTCATACCCATAGAAACAAGCCTACAAATTCGCACCTATTCAAATACTCAATTTATATTATAACTCTATATTAATCTCTTATTATGTGGTGAGTATAAATGTACAATTAGGTATAATTGCTATTAATTTTCAAAATCAAGATAAAATAATATATTTTAATTGAAAGGTACAATTGTAATTTTTTGAATTTTTTTTTCCATTGGACCAATAAAAATTATGCTATTAAATTAAAGTATATATAAAAGGTACTTACCATAAGTGACTGGCACATAAATTTTACTTAGGGTCCAATTAAAAAAGTATAAAAATAATATAATACAATCAACTCTAAAGATATAGAATAAAATTATAAAATAATAATAATATTTTCATAAAAGTAGATAAATTAACACAATTACATCGTAGCATTCCCTTTCTATTCTTCGTCTTTTAAAATCATTGCATAATAGTTTCATTGCTAATATTTGCAAATACGTCATTTTCATTGTTAAAATTTATCTTTGGTAAAATTTTGATTCTACGATGAATTGATAATTGAATGAGAAGACATATTTTGGAGTAGTGAAGTAAAAATATAAAATAAGAAATGTCAAAACAAAAAAGCAAAGGTAAAGAACAAAAAAAGTAACCTGTAATATTTTTTAAAATTTCAAAAAACCTAATGCCTCCCTTGAACGGTGGCGACGCCACATAGAAGAGAAGGGAGACAATTGCCTCCATATTGTTTTTTCTTTTTTTTTTAAATTACTACTTATATATTATTATTATTTATTTGGACAAATCTTGACTGTCCCTTTAAAATAATGATTTGTCCACCTTATGTGATGAACTTGAAAGTGGGCAAGGAAAAAATCAATTGATTACTTTTAAACGGACTGGAAAGACACGATGGAATTCACATTATAATACTTCGATTAGCTTGATTAATATGTTTTCTTCTATAATTGATGTCCTTGAATTTATAATGGAAAATGGAAAGTATGAACAAAAAGTCAAAGCTTGCACTTTATTGGATTCATTTCAATTCTTTGATATTGCATTTTGCCTTCATTTGATGAAACACATATCAGGAACTACTTATGAATTATCAACCGAAAAAATTGGGAACCGGCCTGACCTAGACCCTGGGATGGGCAGAACCGAGGAAAACTTGACGAATCAGCTGGGTAATCGGTGACCTAGTCGGCTCAGCCCAAGTTTTTCAAGTTAACTGATCCGAGGATTTTTTTTTTTTGCCAAATTTTAAAAAATCGTCTATTAAGAGAAAAAAAAAATTGCAAAACCAAGCTGGCACGGGCAAGCCATTTCGTCCCGACATTCGTGTACGTTGGTCTCGTGCTCACATGTTGAATTTAGGTTCTGACCGTGGATTTGTACCCCTCACGTGTGGGCGAAAGAGAGCCTCCTTAACTACTTTCTTAGCATTGAAATGAAGAGTCTTTCAATATATACCCATTTCAACTTTGCATTTTTTTTAATGTGGGATAACTCACTTTCCTTAGTATAAAACTTATTTTGAGTGTTAAATTATCATTCAACCATTCACCATTTTGAGCACATGAATATTCAAATTCATATTTTTAACGCAGTAGGACACAAATCCGAGTATACTTTCCACTACCAAGTAGTGAGACCCACCCAAATTTGAGTATCAAAATGGCCACTTATTGAGTTAATTTGCCATAATTTCTTATAAGTAATGATCTTAAATTCATATTTCTTCTAAATAATGTTTATTAATTGTTCAAATAACGTTCGTAAATTTTAATTATATGTATATTATATTTATCTTTAATATATAAATAATAAATATATGATATTATTTAAAATTTGGGTTCGACTCCGATTGAACCTTTGATCCATGATCCTCTGCTTTTACTAATTCTAAGGAGGGGCTAGATTTGAAAACATTGATTATCACAAATATTGCAACGAAAAGATCAAGATATTATGAATGCTATGGTTTTGGTTAAAATAACTAAGCAACGATTGCAATTAATATGAGATAATGGATGGAACTTTTTGTTGGATGAGGTGTCTTTATTTTGTAATAATCATAACATAAAGGTTCTTAATATTGATGATATGCATATTGCTCAATGACGGTATAGACGCAACGTTGAGAAAGTGACAAATATGCATCATTACAAGGTTGAGTTGTTTTATGCAATTATAAATTTGCAACTTCAATAACTTAATAATTTGTTTAATGAGGTGAATACAGAGTTGCTTTACGTAAGCCCAACTGATTCATTCTTTACTTTTGATAAAGATAAGTTGCTTCGTGTTGCTTAATTTATCTGAATGACTTTTCAGATATCTAACTCATTGATCTTAAAAATTAGTTTGAGACATATATAATTGATATGAAATCTAGTTGTGAGTTTTTGAATATGACAGGAATTTGTGATATTACTGAAAAAATGGTGAAGATAAGAAAGGATATTTTGTATCCGTTAGTTTATAAACTCATAACTCTAATTTTTGTTCTACCAATTACAACTGTCACAATTGAGAGAATATTTTTTACTATTGCGTAATAAGATAGGAGATTAATGTAAGTCGGACTGTTTGATAACATATATTAAAAAAGAGATATTTAATGCTATTAATAATGAAGTTATTATGCATCGCTACCAAGGCATGAAAAATTGTAAAGAACAATTGTAAATTTTTTTTACTAATGAATACATATTGATATTATTTATTTAAGTATTTAAATAATTTATTTATCTTAAATTTTTATTACATCATTTTTTTTTAATGTATAAACTCATTGTATTTTACCTTATTTAATTCTGAATCATGACTTTGCCATTGCCTTTGAATCCTATTTAGGTTTGTCTCTGCTTACCATAACTTGAAAAGTTGAAATGAAAAATAAATTGTGTTGATGCATTAAAATAAGCTCTAAATTAGATAAATAAATAGATATTTTGAAAAAGAAAATAATTATATAAAATAGATTTAAAATTTTAATAATTTTATTTGAAACAAGAAAATTAAAAAGGATAAGTGTAAATATATATAGAAGAGAGAAAATCAACGTTGTTTGCACTAAACGATGCGTTGCACAATAAAATGACCTGCAAAACAAAGTTGAGTACAATAAAGAGCAAAATGGTAAAAAAAAAAAAATTTCTGCCATTTGCTTTTATTATAGTGAGTGTATAAATTAATTAAGCATAGTAATGCAATTTATGATATTGGTTGGGTGTTGTCTTGTCATATCTTAACTAAATAATTTTTTTTTATTTATTTATAAAAATGCCTATTACTTAATAATTACAATTATATTAAAAATTATTTGATTATCGTATTTGAGATTTTATTAAAATAAAAATGTAAATTAATTGAGTGTTACTTTTATTTATATATATATAATACTATAATACTAAATATAATGAATAATTATTAAGTCAAAGAATTATTATTATGATTAAAATTAAGAAAAAAAAAATGAAACGATTTAGTGCATGGATGCCACGTCTAAGAGAAACGTTTTCTCAAAACAAAAAACCAGATGAAAGAGTGACGTGAGACTCAGCTGTTAACCATTTTGATTTTATAGAACTGTCCCTTCTTTAGTTTCCATCATTTTCAGTGTCAGCCCTCTCTCCCTCCTCCACAGGGTGACTCTTTACTCATTAAATTCTTCTACAATTAACCCATTTCTCCACTAGTGGAGTTCACGGGACCCCTTCCTCTGCAATTGAAAATCTCTCCTCTTTCTTTATTTCTTATGTTTATTTTTCTCTAATACAAGGTTATATAGTATATACTTCCTCATTGTCTCAATTAGATTTATTTGTGAGTCGCATATTTCTATTTATGAAAATAATTACAAATAAAATAAATTAAGGTTTTGAAAATTTAACATTTTTAAACTCATATTCAACCTATGAATTTGTTTATTCTCAATTAATATTTGACCTTTATTTATAAAATAAAATAATTGCTCTATAATTTTGAGTATCACATCAATTACAGGCAAAAACTTTGATATTTTTATCACTTATGAATAAATCTGAATTTAAATGATAATATAAATAATTTTCCTGTTTGGTATGACCATACTAGATTCTTAATTAATTACAGTATTTGAAAACTCGTGGATTAAATGATTTTGTTTATTTCACAGAAAATAACTTATTCTTACAAATATTTTTTTAAAAAAGTATTTTAAATAATTAATTTTCTATTGTTTTGTTATAAATTAAAAATTAGTTAAAAAGTATTAAAAATTTCATTTTATAAGATTATAAATATATTTAAATTTATAAGAATTTAATGGTTCTTGGCATTCGGCGGTGGTCATTTACGGTTGTCAATAATGAATATCGGTGATCAACAGCTTAATAAATTTATATTTATATAGTTTTATTTTATTATAATGAATTTATCAAAATGTCAAAAATAACTTTATGTCTTAAAAATATTAAATTATTTTTCTTAAAAATAATTTAATTTTCTATTGACTAAAAAACTATTCTCGTTAATTAATTTTTTAAAATATTCTAAATGTTGTAAAATAAGAAAAATATTTTTCGCCAAATAATATCATGCTATTTTATTTATTTTTGAAGAAAAAAATCCAACTTTACCTTAAAAAAAAAAAAAAACAGAATAAATAAAACCAGGCCCTTTCCTTTTCTTTCCTAAATAGTCTTCACCACTTCACTCTAGCATTGAATCTCCAATCAAGACCCCGCTAATCTCGCCTCCATCATCATAATTATTTACCATCAAACTTCCAAAAAAATCTAAAATACTCACTTCAAATTCTTTATCTCTGCTCATTCTCATTCTATGTCCAAACAACCAGCACATTTCATTTCCATGTCTCTCTTCTTCTTCTTCTTTTTTCTTCTTCTTCTCTTCTTCTCTTCTGCACTTTCCTTTCCTTATGGTACTCTCTCTCTCTTCAAATTCTAACTAATTTAACTAACTTTTTAACTGACTTCCATTAACTGCATTTTTTTTTGCAGATATTTCTTTCTACATTGATTGTGGCGGGTCCACCAATACTACTGATCCTTTCAATACTACTTGGCTTTCCGACCGTTTCTTCACCGGCGGCATCTCCTCCGTCGTTTCTGAGCCTCTCCACTTCCGTTTCCCTCAAGAGAAGACTCTCCGTTTTTTCCCTCTTTCTTCTGGTAAAAAGAACTGCTACATTCTCCCTCTCCCTAATGGCCGTTACTACATCCGTACATTCACCGTTTATGATAACTATGACGGCAAGTCTCATTCTCCGAGTTTTGACGCCTCTGTTGAAGGCACTCTTGTCTTCTCCTGGCGTTCTCCTTGGCCGGAGAATCTCGCTCGTGACGGTGCTTATTCCGATCTTTTCACCTTTGTTAAAGATGGAGAGGTTGATATTTGTTTTTACAGCATTGCCACTGATCCTCCTGTAATTGGCTCTCTTGAAATTCGTCAAATCGATCCGTTGTCGTACGATTCCGCTACAATCGGCGACAATTTCATCCTTGTTAACTACGGCCGTCTATCTTGTGGCTCCGTCCAGTGGGGACCAGGGTTCAGTAACGATACCGATGACTTCGGTCGGTCATGGCAGTCTGATTCCGAATTCCGATCCCAAAGTACTCCAAACACTGTCCATTCTTTCTCCACCCGAGAAAAAATATCCGGCACCAATCAGCCCCCAAATTACTTTCCGATGAAACTTTACCAGACGGCGGCAACTGTAAACGGGATTTTGGAGTACGAACTAACTGTGGATGCGAAATTGGATTATTTGTTGTGGTTTCACTTTGCTGAGATTGATTCGACTGTGACCAAGAAGGGGCAGAGAGTGTTTGATGTGGTGGTGAATGGCAAAAACGTGAGTACAGTTGACATTTATGCGCAGGTTGGGAGCTTCGCGGCCTATAGTGTACATTACACAGTGCACAATCTGAGCAGTACTTTGTTGACTGTGAAGCTAGTGCCGGTTGTTGGGGCGCCATTGATTAGTGGAATCGAGAATTATGCTCTGGTTCCGAATGATATCTCCACTGCTCCTGAGCAAGGTATGCAGAACTCGAATTCATTAGTAATCAAATCCTCTTGAGGTTTCAGCATTATTTGGTTGCAGAAAATGTATGAAAAAGGAAAATATGTAGTTAATATCTATTTTTCATGATTTACTTGGGACATCAGGATACAGAAGCAACAATTTTTTTTATATCTTCTCTGTTAGTTTTGACTTAAAAAACAGGAATGCTATTCATTTTCTGGCTGAGAAATGAAGAAGATATAGTAGCTAAATAATTTTGTTGATGGATGAAGCTGCTTGTTTCCAAATTTTGAGGTGTGTACTAATTATTAAGATTGCATTTTGTAGTTGCTGCTATGACAGCATTGAAAGAGTCACTTCGTGTTCCAGATAGAATGGGTTGGAATGGTGATCCTTGTGCTCCTACTAATTGGGATGCTTGGGAAGGAGTTACCTGCCATCCCAACAAAGATGGAACTGCCCTCGTTATATCTCAAATGTAAGCACTGCCTTTTCTTTTGTGTACAGTTAAGACATGCTGTTTTTGTATTCCTAAATGCATTCTACTCTTAGAAAATTTGTGTTATATATACCATGGTTCATCAGACATATATATTTTTCTAATTTATTTTCTGTGGGCAATTTCTTATTTGGTTTCGTGAGGAGTTTTGAGTTTTTCTTTTTTTTTTCCAGACAAGAAATTTAACCCCATTTCATTTCGTATTTATTCTTTCAGAGATCTTTTTAGCCAAGGCTTGAAAGGATATATAAGTGATCAGATTAGTCTTTTGTCAAATTTGGTAAGCCTGTAAGTATCAACTGCCATTTTTTTCAAGCATTGCAGACATTTCATGTTTATGGGATATAGAGAATATCTTCGGTGCTGGATGCATGCCCTGAGTACGAATCCTTTAATTCCATTTAACTGTATCTCCAGGCGTACTGGGCATAGGCTTTAAACTTGTTTTGGCATTTCTCCTTGTTCCCTCGACCAAAACTTGGTGCCTTTCCCCATGCAAACTAATTTTAATAAAAAATATACCATTATTAAAGTATAGGAATTCTGCCTGGGACACTTGATTTGTCTATTACTAATTCAATAGTTTGTAGTTCATCAACCAAATTATGAATTTACTCTTTTGTCCTCTGTTGATCCAATGCTATTTGCAGCACCATTGTATCTACGTTCAAACCTGTGGTTAGGCCTGCATTGTTGTTTATGTCTTCTATCATTTATTTACATTTGCAAGGTTCTGCATATGGCCCCCAGTGTGCATTGGAATTAATCATCCAAAAGTTATCAACTTTGAGCATGTAGACTACTTCTGGAGCTGTCTATTTTTTTTTTTAGTTTTAGTTTCTTGTTTTATTTTGTTGTTGTTGTAAATTATATTAACTGTTAAAAATATTTTTTTTCTTTGAAATTTACAGGAATTTAAGTTCTAATTCTTTGGGAGGAAATCTTCCATCTGGACTAGGTCATAAATCCCTTGTGCGGCTGTAAGTATTATGGACTATGATTCTAATTCCTTATATGTATTATACATTGTCTCATAGTATGCTCAAAAGACATTTTTTTACTATAGTATACTACTTGATTGGGTAATTTATTTACTCGATTATTTTAATACACAAAGATGAACAACAAGAAGATGCATCACTGACATACTGGATGTGTGTGTGTGTGTGTGGATGAGAGAGAGGGAAAGTGTTGTTGGGGAGGGAATTTGGTCACTAGCACTTTTGATCTCTTTTCTTTTCTTTTTTTTTTTTTTCATGGGCAAGTTTTCCAAATAAAAAATGTCTTCTTTGCTATTGGAAAATTCTTCTTCAAGGTTGAAGAGTTCTAGTTCTCTCAGTTTCATCCACAAGGGAGCTCTAATCATATAAATGTGCTGATGTGCTTTGGTTTTGTGATTTTAAGTACTTTTGTCATTCCACAATGTTATTACTCAAGTTTTCTTTTGTTACTTTGTAGTGATTTATCAAACAATCAGTTCACCGGACCTATACCAGAAAGTCTAACATCTTCAAGTCTGCAGCTTGTGTAAGTAGTTTGTTTGGACACATCATAAATCTGGAATTGTAAAACAATTTACATTCCTATTGCATATGCTTTTTCAATATTTGAGGTCTGCGTTTGGTTGTGTGTTATGTCCATTCCAATTTTGCACTTGCCCACCCTCCCCACCCCACAGCAAGGCCTGAAGTTAGCATATCATTCATTTGCCAATAGAGATTTTTTTTAATGCTTATGATTCCTTGCTGTCAGGGATTGAAATGAGTTCTTCCTATTTCCCTCTTAATTTAAGCTTCTTCCATAGGTTTTCTGTATTCCAATCTCTTATTTAGGTTTACCGTATCTTGTGTTTGATGTTCATTAGGATCTCAGTTGAAGTTGGACCATTTATGTTTTTTAGTTTGTTAAGCATGTGGTATCAAAGGTAGATGATGGATATTCAAATGTGATTTTCCTATCGTTATAAGCATTTGGTAGGAAAGTGATTGGCTAATTCTATACTAGATATGAAAGGGGATTAAGGCTTCAAACATTTAGCTTCCTTTCTATATATTTATAGATTTGGTTGATCTATATATATATATATATAGCAAACACCTAATGTATACAAAGTGGCTTAAGAACTTTCATGCATTTTACACTTTTGTCCTATTTTACAAATGTTGGAGCTTATATAGCTTTGAGAGTGCCAACCTCAAAAACTAGCTATTGAGGTTGGAGAACCCAATTATATATAAATCCTTTCAATATTTTATATTTAATCCATGTGGGATTTATATTTTAACATTCTCCCTCAAGTGACAACTAGGTTAAGATAATTTTTGATTAAGTTCAGTTGACATTTGTAAATTTATGATGGGAACTGGGTTGAAACAATTGAAAGTCCAACACGAGCGAAGAAACAAATTTGAAAGTCCATCATTGGGTGAAAGATAATTAAAGGAAACCCACTACAGGGGAAGAATTGAAATCAAACTAAACCCGGAACATACCGGAAATTGAAAGAGAAATTGAAATTCCAGTTCGAATTATAATAGAACAGGGGTAGGTGCATGAATTATTTTACCGCTCTGATACCATCTTACAAATGTTGGAGCTTATGTAGCCTTAGGAGTGCCAACCTCAAAAGCTAGCTATTAAGATTGGAGAACCCAATTATATATAAACCTATTTAACATTTTATATTTAATTTTTGTGGGATTTATATCTTAACATTCTATTCTCTTAATTTTATAAATTATCTATATAGAATTATAGTTATAATTTTAGCTACTGTTAACTCTCCATCCGAATCAACAATGCAATTGTAGTTGTTTGTTTATTGATGGTAATCAATAAGTGGGTTAATGGCGGAAGAGTAAAAGAGATTAACCAACAAAAAAGAAGATAAAGGGAAAAAAAAATTAAAATAAATAATAATTTTATTTTAAGAAAGAAAAAAAAAATCTGTTTAAGTGCATTTGCTTGAATTTGTGCTCCTACCAGTTATATTGTCAGGCCTGCTGCTCTAATTTGATTTACATGCCAACTTTTTAATGTTGAATTTGGATGGAGAGCTAATGAATGATTAAAACTGTAACAAAAAAAAAACAGAATGTCTATGTACCTAATTGATAAAATTGTAAAAAACATGAAAGTTTAGTATTTTTTTTGGTCATTAGACTTGTTGCAAAATATCCTCAGTGGCTTAGATTTTGTAAAATTCCTAAAGCTACCCATATCTTGGGTTTCACCCATAATTTAATCAACTTCTAAAATATCCATTAGTAATATGTAAATAGCCTAAATATGCTATGCTTTACTAGTTTGAATGAAATTAAATTTTTTCATTAAAAAAACAAAATATAACTTTTGAAGTTCCCTTAAATAAATGCTGAATGAATAATTGAAAATTTTGCACTATGTTTTATAACTTTTAGTACACAATTTAAATCATTGCTCAAATGCTTTGCTTCTGAATGTCTGGCTTGTATTTTGCAAATTTCTGAGCTGTACATTGCATCAATTAAAGTCAGTTTTCTTGGAGAAAACAAAATTGATTGAATTTCTTGTTATAAAATATAATTTAGCTTTAATTGTCTATGGGTGGACTGAAAACGTAGAAATTAGATTCCTTGTAGTGTGATATTCACTTTCCATTGGTTTATAAGAGTTCAGTTGGTTACAAAAGAAGTAAGGCCAGAATATAATCAATTCTTTATTCTCATTCCTTGGACCTTCATTAATGTAGAATGAAGGGAATGCAAATGAGCAGTGCGGAATGAAAAGGCCTTCATTACATTATTTTATTCCTAGATGGGATGCAGGTAATAGAAACCATGGATGGAATGAGTCTCCTTTTCCATCCTCCTTCCCTCATGACTGATAATCTATTGGAGGCATAGTGTTTCCACCAATCCAAGTAAGTGGTGATGCTACTGGGATGATAGTTTTTACAGCACCTTGTGATATCGAGCCACATGTTCATGTAACATTACTTGCATTACAGGCCTTCTTTTTGTACTTGCACTTATAGTCCTAGCATGCCAACGGTGTTTTTGCTGTATTAGATTCATATGCTTGGTCCATTCAGGCCAGTTTTTAGTAGGTTGACAATTGGCTAAAATTGCATGAATTGCAACAAAGATTTAAATAACCACAGACACAAGTGTACTGAAATGTATGATCTTTTTTTTTTTTTTTTTGTTAAAAGAAGGGAAAATAAGTATGAAATTCCATCCATTCAAGTGCTATCATCCCTCAACAAGAGAGGAGTATGAACTGTTGGATTTGTTTGATGAACCCTGTTAGATCTTTTGTCCTTGCTGAACTTACTCTATTTTCTTTTAAAGAGAAGGAATTTTTTTTCCATTTATTATATTGATAAATGTACAACATTGTATATCCCTTTCTTTTGTTCAATAAATTGATTGAAGAATGAAGATACACCAAGGGTGCTCTACCCAATACAATGCATTTTGGGTTTCTATTGGTTATTGTTATTGGCTTTTCACTCAAAATATCATCTCTATTTTCAGGTTATTGAATAATAACTTATTGGAAGGGCGAGTCCCAGAGGAGCTTTATTCAATTGGCGTGCATGGTGGGGCTATTGAGTATGTCCTATCTTGCTAGCCCTTGTGGCAATAACCTCTATTTCTTTTGTACTAAAGTAATGGCCCCTAATTATTTTTATCCTCCGATTTTTTGAGTAGTTCTAAAGTAACACAATTGTACAGGTCACAAGTTTGAAGAATTTCCAACTCTACAACTTATTACTAAATAACTTGCTCATTTAGGAGTATATTATTGAAATGGTAAATACCAAGTGTTGGTCCGTGGTCAGGAATTTGTCTTTGACATTCCATTATAAGACGAATTACTAGATTCATGCTGCCCCAGTATGTGAAAAAGAGATAATGTTGCAGCTTTATCATCTTCCTCCAAACCTTGCATCAATTTTCTCCTTTGCAGTATCTTTCTCATCAATAAGAAAAACCCTCAATCAACCCTTGCACCATGTTCATTTGCTACCCATTTTTGTTTTCATTTCCAGTTGTTTCTTAACTTAGAAAGACAAGATTCTCAGGCTGCCAAAAAACCCTTGATTTTTTAACATTCTAAAACATATTTTTTCTTCCTATTCCTCCTTTATTTTAATGTAATTCATCAAAATTTCATGGCAATTCAAAGCATCCTCCCCCCTCCCTCTTGTTTTTTTTTTTTTTTTTTTTTTTTGGGCCTTTTCCAATAAGATCGCTTTTTTTGCTAAGATGCTATAGACCTCTCATAACTTTTAGAAGTAATTGCCTAATTGGTTTATTCAAGTTGTCAATGGTAAAATAATGGTTTGAAAAAGTTCACGAAAGCTAATGCTTAAATTTATGTACAAGGACAGAAATTTCATATGCCAGATGACTTGTAGTCAACCAAAGAGAACTAACAGAGCAAGTTTATTGCTGTAAAGAACTGACTGGAAATTTTTAGAGTCACTATTGTCATATGCGTTACAGCATATGTGATACAACTCAACTATCAGTCATCCCAAACTAGTTGGGGTCGACTATATCAACTTTTACCCTCTATTTACTCGGTTTAGAAGTGCTTTTTCAGAAAAATCTAGAGCTACCAAATCCTTTTCAGTTTTTCTCCAGTTCTCTCCACATTACTAGGTCTAACCCTCACTCCTACTACTTAAATGTGTTCAACCTTTTGTACCAATACATTCTGTAGTTTACAATCCACACGTCCAAACCATCTCAATTTTCAACTTCTCAGCTTTTCCTCCTTGATCTCCACCTTCTTACAAATGTATTCATTCTTTATTTGATCCATGGTTGTGTTTTCTACATATCCATCTTAGCGTGTTCAATCCCATTATGCTAATCTTGCATACCTATTGTTTCTGCACTACTCAACACTCATTGCCATACATTTATAACTGGTTGATTTGCTGTCTTATACAACTTCCCCTTAAACTTGGCTAGTACTTTGAGATCACATAGGACATTTATTGAACTTTTCCACTTTACGCATTTCACATTAATAATATGGAACCTTACTTCTGATCACTTACCCCTTCATTACTAAAATTGCAGCATATATATTTTGTTTTTATGTTAGGGTCTGTTTGGATTGTTGGTCATTTGAAATTATCGTGGATTTGGATTTGAGTTTGAAGTGTAAAACCATAAAAAATAAGCATAGTGACAAATTCCAAGTGCTCAATCATTTCAAATGACCAGCTATCCAAATGGACCCTTACTTAACTTGAAATATCTATTAAAATTATATTACATTATACACCAAGAATATCCTCTTGGATGAGCTTTACATCATCTAGGAACAGAGCAAGACTCAAGGACCTTGGTGCAATCCAACTATGAGAGAAAAATCTTTCATATTAGCCAATATACTGACACTGGTGTTCACCCATTCATACATATTTTCAACACTTTTGGTATACATCTAACAATAATAGATATTTCATTCCAAAACTCACCATAGAAACACTCTTGAAACTTGGTCACATGCCTTCCCTAGATTGAAATAAATATGGATAAAAAATTTGATGCATCAAAAAATTCAAATAAATAATTATTTAATTGCACTTGCTGAATATTGGCTAGTTGCTGCTTATATAATTTCTGGAATCTACCTTTTTTTTTTCCTTTTTGCAGTCTCTCAGGTAACAAAGGTTTGTGTGGTGGCCCCTCTTTGCCACAATGCTCATTATTTTGGGAAAATGGGCATTTGTCCACTGGCAGTAAAGTCGGAATAGCCCTATCATGTCTTGTAATTGTCTCTGTGCTTCTATTGGTGATATACATATACATCCGGAGAAGTAGAAATGATTATGACTTTGCTCCCCCTCATGATTTAATGTGTAAGTATGATTTCAAAGAAGTTCATGTTTGTCTTATCTTTGTTTTTATTTCTGCACTGCATTGCATGTCATGATACTGCTGGTGTGTTCTATCATTTAGTATATTTTATGAATTGAACTCCTTAATTAATTCATGCATTATGGCATACAAATTAGATATAATTGTCTAAGATATTGCTTTGAAGTCAAGAGCACCTGTTTACATAGACCTGATTTTAACTCTATTCATTTGAATTTTTCTGTTCCTCATACTGCATCTTGCTAAAGTTCCTAGGTTAATCCCTTGGAAGGTGAGCTTATTTGAAGGAGTGGATGAGCGTAGACTTAATAGTGAATCCTTTATGCATGGATGTAAAAGTGACGGTGACTCAATAAACTCCAGAAAATCTTGAAATTAGAATTGGAATTCAGAACAATAAGCTGGCTATAATACATAAAAACAAGTGATAAGGAGTCGCAAGAATATCATTTTCTTGTTCAAACTTTCATATCAGAGATTATTGCATTCACCTAGTTAACAGGCTTGTAACATATCAGTCTATCAGCCAACAACAATAATGTCATGGATCAGGGTTGACATTGACAACAATAACACAGTATTTCAGCTCCAAAAGTTTTCTGGTGGAGTTAATCATATTCCTTAGGGTTAATGGTGAAAAATCCAAATTGTAGCCTAACACACAAGGGCGTATGCTATAACTCTCAAAGTGTTGATGTGGCAATATATTTTATTCATAAAAGTTCAACTAAGCATATTTAAGTAGAGGGGAAGGGATAGAAAGAGAGAAGCTGTAAAAATTTTTAGATTTTTTATTTTAAAGTGTTTAATAATTGATAATTAATAATTTTGTGTCGTCTTATATCATGTTAGATGTTAGCATTAAAGTTTTTTGAACAAACATGTCATGTTAGCAATTTGAGAATTTTCGCATGTGTCCTTCCGTGTTTGGCTACAATTGACACTAAAATGGAAGGTTGTGTATATAATTGACAAAATTAAAAAGATTGGCTATAATTGCAAGTTTGAGTAAAGGTTTGGATATTTTTGGTCATTAACTTTATTCCTTACATTGGCTAGAGTTATAGAGTTACCAAAGTAGTGCTAACCACAAATATTTTGCAAAAGTAAATGCACCTTATCCTCAATCCTTTCATGCTCCCAATAATCCAGACAGAGCATCTTACAAAATTAGAATACTTATGGAGTCTTCTTCCAGATAAATATTGCAGAAATGAGAAATTTGTTTGTCATGTTCATGATTTGTTATCTCTTCATCAAGTATATGTCTTCTCATTACAGAGAAATTGCTTCCTTGTACATCCATGTAGCTCGTTTTCTGATTTAGCAAGAACTTGACTGCATTTCATTCTTCAAAAGATAGTTTAAATTCAAATGTTATACATAGTTGAAATGAGGCAAAAAATGGGAGCTATATCACATTGATCATAGTGGTATTTTGAGGCTTTGGTTCCATGTGTTAACAAAAGTAATTTTCTCATAGAACATTTTCTATATTCTATGGTTTTTGGGATGCATAGGAAAATTGGTCAACAAAAATGTTTTTGTAGTCAAAGGAAACATTATGCCATTTTGGAAAATAGCAATATCAAATACTAGTGATTACCATTCAAGAATCTATCCGATATTCTGCTTTTTGCATTTATTTTGAGATTGCAGTTCACTTCATCCTTGGTTTCAGTGCTTGTCTTAGTCTTCTGTGGATTTTGTTTGGATGTCCTTTTGAGTTGCAACAATGTTATACAAGTGATACCATTATTTTTATGTGCAAATATGTAATTGAATGGCAATCTAATGTCTCAATAATTTTATTTTGATCAGCAATGGCCGCAAAACGAAACAGATACCAAAGACAGAAGTCCTTGATGCTTCTGGAAATGGAGAGCCAACATGCCAAAGGATTGCCATCACCTTATGGTCCCCATTAACAGTGTTCCTGAAAAAATATACTACTGATCTTGATAGTCTTCAGTGTTTCGATAGGGCATATCGAGGGGACACTTAATGTGACTAATACAAAATGCACAGATAGGATGATGAGCTGCATCAGTGCTTCACAAAGATATAGACTTAATGGGTTTGGAATCTTTTTGACAATCAAAACAAAGATGGGGTCTTCAGAATTATCACACTGTCTATAAAATGCAATGTATCTCTCATTTTTATTCTCACTGACAAAGAAACAGGATAAGCCTTCCTCATGTATCATACCCATTTTGCGGCATTCTATGAATATATTCTGTGAATTCACCTTTCAATTTATGAAAAAGGGCATTGCACAATTTAACACAAAACTGGTCCCAGTTTCATTATTGATGTTTGATGAGCTTTTTGGCAGATTATTTCCTCAACACCTTACAATGATTTGTTTACTTGTCTGTAGCTCTGCTTTCTGTTATATACTGAATGCTTTTCTCTAATATCTGCAAGAAATTTTTACAGAAACTATTTGAAGTATACTTTTAGTCTTGTTCTTGTTATGCCTGCTTCATGATTTTCTTGCAGATTTCTTCAAGGGAATTTCTTTTCTGCAGTTTGTGAATGGCTAGGATATGCCTTGTTTTATCTATTTTTACAACAGAAATTATGTTAACCTAAAAAATTATAATATATTTTTTTTTCCTGTAAATTTAGATTTAATTGGATTCAAACTATTCATTGGTTAAAATCTGTTTCATTGTTCAAAATCTCACCATCAGTCTGCCTATAATTGCTAATTGAGAAATATTTAAGGATTGATTGGATATGCCTTTTGAGGGGTCTCTCAGCCATTAATTAGATGGTGTGTTGCCCCATAATGAGTTAGCAAATTGTGAAATGTACTATTTTTCATTTTTGGCACTCGAATATAAAGATAGATAGTATATTTAAAATAATTAGATAAAAAAATATATTTTAAATATTAAATTTTTGGGTTGGTAGATTCACTAAATATTTAAATTCACTCAATTTTAATAGTTCAAATAAGAGATTTAGCTCAAATTTAAATTTGAATTCAAATATTTGTCATCCAAACACATCTTGTGAGTTCGTATAAATTTCACCTGCATGTTGAATCTGAGATTAAAACCAGTATTGACTATTTATTTATTTATTTCCTCTGTTTTTTCACTCACGTTTCAAAACTATGGTAAGCAAGTGGAATGATAGATATGACACTTAATCTATTAACATGCTAGTAGTTGTTGGAATACAAAGTCTTGAAATTAGGCAAAAAATAAAATAAAATAAATAGTTGAAAGAAGTCTCAATCTCCATTATAATATCTCTTACAAAAAAGAAAAATCCCAATTGAATACCTTGTAATTCTGTTGTATATGGTCATAATAGATTAAGCGTTTACTTATTTTCTTTTCAAAGAAAAAATGGAATTAATAACAATGTATTTGGGTCTAATCAGTATAATTGAGAAGTGTAGTAATTTTAAAGTTGAGTGGTTTTAGGTTTTGCCTTTTTTAAAGGATAAGAAAAGAAATTCTGTGATAGCCAAAGTGCTGTCATGTTGAGGATTTATAATAATAATAATAATAATAATAATAATTAGTGAAGGAATCTCTGATGGTTTCACATCTGATTTGCTCAAAATGTCAAAAGCCTAACTCTGACTTTGAAGTTTAAAGAATTACAAAAATAAATAAATAATAATAATAATAAATATTATTATTATTATTATTAATATATTAATATTTTAAAAATCGAATTAAACAGTTAAATTAAAAATCACTGATCAATTCGATTTAGTTTACTAAAAAATTAAAACTCCTGTTAAATTATTTTTTATCAGTTTTAATCAATTTTTAATTCTTTTTATATCAGTCGGATTTTTAGTAATATGAATTTTTTATATAATAAAAAAAAAAAAAAAATTTATCTTATCAATCGGATCACTTATTCAATGACCAATTGAATTGTGAATCAATGAGCTGATTCAATTTTAAAAACATTAATTATTACCATCTTCAATTTCAATTTCAAGTGGTGAATTATAATTAAGTTGGGCATAAAATAGGACCCACATTAGTGTTTTACTTGCTTGTCAGAGTCGTATTTCCTTGACTGTTTCTCTGTTTCTTGAAAAAGAATTTATAAATTTTATATAATTCTTTAACAAAGTCTTCAAAAGTTTTTGGATTCAACCAAGTCTTTCAAATAATTTTAACCTATCCACATGGGATAACTGTATAAATACAAATTTCTTTTCATATATATATAATACATCAAATTTAAATTTATTTTTTCAGTCTGACATAAAAACAGACCATATTTACAGTACATTCTTAGAACCTGACATAAAATTTTAGAATAAAACTGTGTGTGTGTACCAACTAGACTCTAAAAATGTTTTAATTATGTGGCTAAGAAAGGCCTCAAACAATTGGAGGAGAGAGATCTCAATTCTGAATTTTGGGTATTCACCAAGTCCAAGTTGACTGTTTCTTAATATCATCATGTTTAAATCAATTTGACTATGAACATATTATTAATGGTGTAAATTATTATTATTTATCTCTTGAGTGTGATGTTTCTGTTTCCAACTGGAATTTTTGAATATCATCTTTGACTACTACTTGCAAAGTAAATTATGCTTTGGATACCCAATAAAATTGAGTCTATGAGATTAAAAGATTTTAGATTTGATTTCTCTTGAGTTATATTTTTAATATTTTATATGCTTATTATTTAATAATTGAAAATTTATTGAATTTTATATTAAAATGATATCTTGTAATGTATGCATCTGGTGGGAAAAAATCTGAATATACCTAAAAGGCTTTTGCATGATTGTTATTTTTATGGGGTATAAGTAAAGCCACGTCATCTTTTAAAGTTTTTTTTAGACGTAATAAATATTTATTCATTGATAAAATACAACAATATAAAGTCACAAATTTTTTCAATATTGTAATTTCTAAAAAATAATATTAAAATAAACTAGGAATACAAATAATAATAATAATAATAATAATAATAATAATAATACTGGCTTGAAAAATTAGATTGTGTTCGGTGGCGATTATGGCAAATAATTACCACCACTATTCAACTCTTCTAATAATTTTTCTGAGAAATCGATCTGGTTACCAATAAATGTAAATTCGATGTAGAGTAAGATTTACAATTTATATTGAACCATTAACTAAATAACGAACCAATAAAAAAAGATAGATTCACCATAAAAGAGATAAAAAGCAGATCCATCATAGAGGGAATAAAGAAAAAAAATACAGATTTATTCAAAATAAGAATAAATTTGAATATTATTAAATAATAAAATTTGAGTTTAATAAAAAATAAAAGAGAATGGTTTACCGTGAACTTAAAAGAGACCAAACAATCTTAAAAAAAAAAAAAAAAAAAAAAAAAAAAAGGAAGAAGCTTCCCTCACTATAACCTAGAGGAAAAATTATCTTTTAAAGGTTTTAAAACACACAGATTTTGACATCAAATTATTACCATGAAATAAGGAGGAAATTTTGAATGATAGCTCAATTTGCTTTGCAATTTATTATTTATTTTAAAATTTTATGGTCAGTATCTCATGTCTACAATTAATTTTTAAATACATAAATTAATTGTAGGAAATCATAGTTAATCTTATTCTATAAATAATATATACTCATTTGATCAAAATTTCTATTTTCAACTGTAAGTTTGAATATATTCTATTAGACTATGAATCAAATACAATAAACCTCATGTTTGATTAAATAAAGGATTCTACAACTTGACTGTGATACTTATTAAATTCTTAATCTATTTGTTTAATATTAATGTATGGGGGCTAAGTAAGGCCACGTAGGCTTTCAAAACACCACTACATCTAATTATGGAATTACTAGTTAAGTATATGTATTAGAAGAAACTCTTAGATAGACTGAATCTATCACTTTATTTATAAATTAACTCAATAAAAATAAGATATATAAATAAATAATGAAATATAAAATTATTAATGTGACATCATTAATTAATGTATTTTATTTTTATTAGATTAGTCTATAAATAAAGTAATAAACTCAATTTATCTAATAATCTTTCAATATATTATATTAGATGGTTAGCTCATAGTATTATATTTAGAATCTGAATTAAAGGTCATGGTTTACTATTTGGACTTCTTATTATCTCCTTAATCCTTTTGTTATTGTCTTCATCCATTAACCAAATAAAAAGACAAAGAAAGTTGAGTTTCCATTTGGATTTTAATTACGTACCCATTTATAATTAATTATCACAGAAAAAACATGTGATTGAAAATGTTTTAATCTTAATCCTTATCTTCATTGAACCAATTATATCTTGTTCATTGGGATTGATCTTTCCAATTTGTTGAAACAAATAACAATTTTTTTTTTTATTTAATTGCAAAAACCAAGTTGGATTCACTTAATCTTTTTCCCATTTACAAAACCATAATTAAGCACATATTGCTAATCACATTGAATGTAGGCTTTTTCACAAACATTAAGTGAACGTTCTCTGTTTTGAGTGAATTATTATTTGGTGAATCTTCTTTAACATTTTGTGTGATCAAGACTTATCCACAGCTCTTCTTATTAGTTGTTAAAATGTTATAATTTATAAATTATAATTAAAATGTTAAAAATCAAAATTTTCATTTGTTATAGCGTTTAACTTAACAATTGCTTGCTAATAACTGATCTTAATTATTTATTAATGTTGCACACTTATTTGAACCGATCACCCCACGAGAGCTAAGAGTTCGCCTAAAAAAGGATAATTCGAATATATAGACATCACATGTTTTCTCTTTGGCGATCTCCTTCTCCAGAAGATTAATTTACCATTACAACTCTACTTTCTAATCCTAGTACTACTCGGTAACAAAGAGTCCATATCCAACTCGGCTACTATCTCTGGGATTTCTTTTCCATATACAATCTGATTCCAAAAATGATTTACACCTTGGAACATCCCTATAAATAGTGTTATTTTCTCCATAAAATGGGTAACAAAATTCTAAAGACCTCTTAATGATTTAAACCTCTTATTCCCTCTAATTCATATCTTTTCTGACTTAAGCATCGGAGTGGCCCTCCAGACACATCGCCTGGACCCTTTAATTTGTTGTCTAGCAAGTATTGAAGATCGCCCGATGGTGTGCTAGAGATCAAAATTTGTTTTGAGCACATCATTTGGTGCGGTGAGCATGGATAGAACACGCGACCTTCAGATCTACAATTTCAACTCTTCCATTATCCCTATGGATCCAAACCCTATTGATAATGGCTTAGGTCTTAACTTGTTCCCTGAACTTCTGGTCGATGAAAATCATTAAGGAGACCCTCAGGATAACTTGTAGGCTGGTCCTGCCTTGCCCAACCTTAACGCCCTTTTAGACCTAAACAACGCAACCATCGCACAAACTACCATGAAAAGCCTCCTTACTGCCTTTACAAACTTCACTAATCAATTAAAATAATTGAAACAAGTTATAACTCAACAATCCCAAACAACAACCCCACCGGCACATTGTGAGGCCTCGCCCGAGCACCGGTCCGATCCATTAGAGGGGATCGAAATGCTCATTCGAGTTTGGTCCCACGATGGAACCTTCGGGTTCAGATTGGTTGATCTTTGAAAAGCGTTTTAGGAGTCGCCACCTTAATTTTATTTTATTTGAAAAAATTTAAGGAAAAACCCAATTTTGACTCCAATTATTGTCCAATGAAAAAGTGCACTAGCCCTCGATTACCAAAGAAGATTCGAGGACTAAGTTTTTGATTTATTTGATTAAAATGAGTTTGGCAAGTTTAATACACAATGACTTAAAATGATTTCATGAATCAATATAAATGAATGAATTAAGGCAAAATAAAGCAATAAAGAAATTGAAAGCAATAAAGGAATTAAATACATAAAGTAAATAAGAAATCTTAAATTTACAAAATAAACCAAATTAGGGGATACTTTCTCTAGCCCTTATGGGATTCTAGGAAAGTCACACATTCCCCAAAATA
>CATKHJ010428350.1:0-10348 GCA_949750685.1 Vernicia montana | reverse complement strand
TAAAAAGATTTAACTAACATTAAGTCCATACTATGGATTTAGGGGTTAGAGATTCTCAACAACACTAAGGCTCATATGATGAGTTTAGGGGTTGGAGAAAATCAATAACACTAAAGGCTATGTATTGGGTTTAGGGGTTAGAAATCTTCTAATGACCATAAAGTCCATTTGATGAGTTTTAGGGGTTAGAGAAAAATCTATAACCCTAAAGCCTATGAGATAAGTTTAGGGGTCAGAGATTTTCCTCTATGCTCAAAATAGTAAATTCTATCCTAAGGCTTAAATGAAATAGTCATTAAACCTAAAGGGTAAAATGGATATTTTCATATTTGCTTTAAAGTCAATTAAAGCAAATCAATTTCAATTTGACTTCTTAATAGCCAACAAAGGTATTTTGGCTATGTAAGTAATATAATTGAATTGGTTATTGACTAATGACTAATCATCTTCTTTAAGAAAAAGCAAAAGAGAGAAAGACTATAAAAGAAGAAGTGTTCTTCAAAATTAGCTCTCTTATGATTGATGAAAAATATATGTTCTTTGTGAAAGAACTAATAAGCTTCTTGAAAAAGAGTTGATTAATCCATAGCAACCTAAAGAAATCCAAACACCCAAGGTTTACCAAAAGAAAGATCTTGATTTCATTTGGACAACCAAAGAGAGGAAATCAAGAACAACCAAGGAAACCAAAGGGAGCTTGAAAGATAAAGCTTGGTGTGGAAATTCTAGAGGCTCAACATTTGGGGATCTCAAAGGAAAAGTACAGATTTAAAGTTCTTGACTTCAAGAGGTAATTTGATTACCATTTGTTCTTTCTTTTCTTGTATATGTGTTTTACATACTAATTAAAAGTGATTGCTTGAAAGATTATTAAACCCAAAAGTTGGGTGTTGTGAAATTTTAAAACGTTTGAGATTTCACCCGCCGCATCGCTTCCGCTGCATTTGCACCTAATATTCCTTCGATAATCCTATAATTACGTTATGAAATATTCCTAATTATATACAAAGATATTCCTATTTTGTATATACAAAGATATTCCTGTTCTATATATACAAAGATATTCCTATTCTGTAACATATTCATAATACCGAGGAGCCTCATTTTATAATACGTTGAATATTTCAAAATAGAAGCTAAGGAGTAGAAGGTGAGTACTTAATAATATTATACGTTTTGTGCCTTAAACATGAGCATTTAGGTTCATTCATTTCCTATTTGAAATGCATTGCAATTCTTTGGCAAGCATTATATGCCTTATTAATTATTGAGCCAATTTGAGAAAAACATTTCCTTATGGCATTTGGCCAAATGAGCCTATATTGCTTTGGTCTTATAATGTGACCAATGATGAGAATTTAATGTTTATTGATGTATTATCCATTGAATCATTTCATGAATAGAAAAGGTAAATTGTTATAATGATACCATGATAAGCAAAATACCCCTCTGATATGGGGCAATACATCGGACCTTGTACACAATGGTAATAGGACCCGCGGATAGGGTGAGATTATCCAAACCTTAGCTGGGAAGGGTTTAAGGTCCCCAGTATGTATGACCTAATCAGTTGTGCGTGTGACTAGGTATGTGGAAGTGAGCAAGGCATAGGCCACCACTCTATTGTTTATGAGGGAAATAGACCGTTTCCAAAAATTGAATTATTTCTACTAAAGATATAATATATGTTGTAAATTTGAAAGTTGTTCCATAAGGACAATTTTGATTAACATCGCTTTATTGTTAAAAGGAATGACCATTGTTCAAACACTATTTGTTCATCCTGTATTATATTATTCTGTATTCACTGAGCTTTGTCTCATCCCATAATCGTTTATTTTTAGGACCAGTTGATAGGTCAGCAAGGTAAATTCCAAGTTCAATATCTTCGCTTAGGAATTGTACTACTATTTTGGTATTATGTTATGGTTATGAAATATTTTGGAAGTTTCACTCTAGAGCTCCATGGATTGTTAAAGTTTGTAATAATGGTACAACTTATAATATTATTTGCATGGTATGTGGTTTGATAGAATATTATTTCAGTCCAAGCACTTAAGAAATTTATGGGTGAGCTGCGATTTGATAGAATATTATTTCAGTCCAAGCACTTAAGAAATTTATGGGTGAGCTGTGCGATAAAATTAATGGGAAATGGAGTTCAAAAGTTAAAAAAGTATGTAAATGGTATTAAGTTGATAACTAATCATTTTATAAATTTTTAATATGGTATTTGATATTAAGGAATGGTAATTAAGGTTTTGATCTTGGGATAAGGGTAACTTGGAAATTGATGAAAGTTAATAATTAATAAAAGGGTTCTACGAGTTTAGATGACCTCATGTTTCTCTATGCCCTAGGACAGTTATGGCTCAAAGTTGGGTCGTGATAGAAAACCAAAGAACTAATAGGGGTGAGCAAGGAAGTGATCACACATAAACTCAGCATAGATCCATCGGTCAAGTCGATGGCACAGAAAAAAAGAAAACACTCACTTGAGAAACAGCTCGCCATTACTAAAGAAGTCCAGAAGCTTTTAGAAGCAGGGGTGATCCGGGAGGTATATTACCCAAAATGGTTGGCGAATGATGTGATGGTTAAGAAACCAAATGGCTCATATCGAATGTGTGTAGACTTTACAGATCTGGGTAAATTCTACCTTAAAGACAACTACCCCTTGCTGAGCATCGATTAACTAGTAGATTTTATAGCTGGGCATGAACTATATTCTTTCCTTGATGCAAAGGCTGGGTATCATCAAATTCAAATGCATAGATCGAATGAAGAGAAAACATCCTTTATAACAGACCAAGGGACGTAATGCTACAAAATGATGCCGTTTGGATTAAAGAATGTCAGAGCAACCTACCAGAGGTTAGTCAACCACATGTTTAAAGAATATATCGATAAGAACATGGAAGTATATATAGATAATATGATTATCAAAAGCAAATAGGCTATAGACCATCCTAAAGACATAGAGATGATCTTGAAGATTTTAAAATCTTACAACTTAAAGCTAAAGCACGAGAAGTGTGTATTTGGAGTCCCAGCTGGTAAATTCTTGGGATATATGGTCTCCCAAAGAGGAGTTGAGGTGAACCGTGACAAAATTGAGGTGATCCTCAAAATGAACCCTCCTGTCAATAAAAGAGAAGTTCAAAAATTGAATGGGCGAATAAGGGCATTGGGATGATTCATCTCATCTTCTGCCAAGAAATGCCAACCATTTTTTAAGACATTAAAAAATTTGAAGGACTTCTAAAGGACCGATGAGTGTCAAAAGTCCTTCGAAGAATTGAAAAAGTTCCTGACAACTCCTCCCTTGCTAAGTCGCCCTATACCAAAAGAAGAACGATACTTATACTTATCTACAACTGAAGAGACCATAGCAAAAGTATTGGTAAAAGAAGAGTCAGGGGAATAATACCCGATCTACTATGTCAGTCGAGTTCTCTAGGATGCCGAATTGAGATACCCGACCTTGGAAAAACATGCCCTATCCTTGCTCATGGCTACACAAAAATTAAGACACTACTGTAAAGCTCATCAGGTAATCGTCTGAACTGATTTGCCTTTAAGAAAAATTCTACAAAAAATAGAGACATCAGGATGAATCTCAGAATAGGCAATAAGGATCAGAAGTCTAGGAATAATGTACAAACCTAGACGAGTAATGAAGGGACAGATACTTGCAGATTTTGTGGCCGAACTAACTCCCACTGTAGGAGAACCACATCGTATAAAAAATGAAGAATGGGAGATGTTCGTAGATGGTGCAGTAGGGGCAGAAGGATTTGGGATAAGGATCATTATTAAAGGACACTTCAAATTGATCATCGAATATGCTGTCAAATTGGATTTCCCTATCTCTAATAAGGCAGCAAAATATGAAGATATATTAACAGGTCTTTCCTTAGCTATAGAGATCCAAATGGAAAACTTAGTAATCTACAGCGACTCCCAGCTAGTGGTAAATCAGGTCAATAATAATTATGCAGTTAAAGAAGGCACTCTAAAGAAATACTCAAAACCAGCCTATCAAGCTCTAAAAAATGGAGAACGATTAGGAGGAAGCTGGGTAGTGAGGTAGATCCCCATATTAGAAAATGAAATAGCAGATGAGATCGCCAAATTAGCAGCAACTGGAAAGATAGGTAATTTAAAAAAAGATCCCCATAGAGATCTAAAAATCCCTCATAACAGAGATTCAACCAATGATGATAGTTTAATGGAAAGGAAGCTAGATAGAACCTATTGTTCAATACTTAGCATAAGGAATTCTCCCTGAAGAAAAGTCAGAAGCTAAAAAAGTAGTAAACAGAGCAAAAATATATAGCTAGTACGAAGTGGATCTATAGCGGCGATCTAAGACCCATCCTTGGCTGAAATGTATCCGAACAGAGGGTGGGAATTATATGTTGAGGGAAATTCATGAAGGGATCTGCGGAGCCTACGAAGTAAGCTCCAGCCTCATAAAAAAAAAGGCTCTTATAGGGATACTACTGGCCCACATTGAAAAAAGATGGAAAAGAACTAGTTTGTAGATGTACTCAGTGTCAAGAACATGCACTTGTCCCAAGGCGACCTTCAAGAGAACTCGCTCTCATCGGGTGGGCTTGGCCTTTTCAATAATGGGGGATTGACATCTTAGGACCTTTTCCTCCATCAATAAGGCAGTACAAGTTTTTGGTGATTGCCATTGACCATTTTATAAAATGGATCAAGGCCGAACCTTTAGCAAAAATCACCATATCAAAAAATCACGGACTTTTTCTAGAAATCAATTGTTTGTAGGTTTGGTACACCAAAAATTGTAATCTCAGATAATGGCAAGCAGTTCGACTGCACTCCATTTAGATCTTTCTGTAGAACCTTCACATCGACCTACAATTTACTTCTATAGCCCACCATAGACTAATGGACAAACAGAGGTAGAAAATCGAATCATCCTCCAAGGGTTCCTGGTACTGACCCCCTAAGCACAGACCTATCTCCAGCAAGGAAAAGATTAGATGATAAAAAGGGTAAATGGGCAAAAGAACTATATAGCGTACTTTGGAGTTACTGAACTACGCCCAGAGAACCAATAAGAGAAACCCCCTTTTTCTTAACATATGGCTCGGAAGCTATGGTATCTGTGGAGATCGGACTACCAAGCTATCGAACAGAAAGGGTTGGAAAGATCGATCAAGAAATGGAAATCAGAATTAATTTAAATATAGTAGAAGAGAAGAGAAACACAGCTTATAAGAAAATGGAAGCCTATAGATAAATGATGCCTCGGTACCACAATCGCAGAGTCAAAGAAAGAATTTTCCAGGAAGGCGAACTAGTCTTAAGAAAGACAGAGATAGCCAAGGGCAATGCTAGAGTTAGAAAGTTGCAACCTAACTGGGAAGGCCCATATAAGATCGCCAGTGTTGTGGGACTAGGAGCATACAAATTAGTAGATTGCCATGGCAAACTCCTACCCCAAACATGGAACTCAGACAATTTAAAGACGTACTATCAGTAAAATTGTGCTTTATTTCATTTTTTGCATTTAATATGAGCATTTTTTAGTTCAACTAGTTTTATAACTCTTATCTTTTAAAAAGATTAATATAAATAACCTGGATGGTTATAAGCATCAGGATTCTACAAAGTTAATTCTTCAAGTATCCTCCATTTGTCTTCATTTATGAAATAAAAAAGAAGATCGCCAAGGAAAAAGGAACTCGCTAGAAAATCACCACAGGATAGGCTAACTACATGTTTGCCCAAGATTCCCTATAAAAGAGAAAATCGCTACGGGATAGACGAACTACGTATTGGCCATCGCTAGAAAAAGTTCTCATTAAAATAAAAAGTTAAAAGTGTATGTATATATATGTATATATATATATATATATATATATATATATATATATATATATATATATATATATATATATATATATATATATATATATTATACATCAGTTATTTCTTCCATATTTTCAATATTATAATCAACATCTGTTAAGGGATACAGCTCACCATCAGGATCACCCAGTGTTGAAGAGGGTGGAATCATAGCATCTTCTTCCTCATTTGGATAGGTCTCTTCGCTATACTTTTCTTCAACAAATATGGTGAACATTGTCAGTTCATCAAGACTAATCTCCTCCATAGCCGGGCGAAGTCGCTTCATAGATCGCTCTGCTAGACCCTCAAGAGGATCCCTTTTTGAAGCTCTAGTAGAAACTAAAGGGACTAGAGGATTGGTTATTATAGGAGGAGGTAGGGGAGGAGGAATAGTCTTTTCTGCCATAGAAGATTTGTCTACTAAAGCAGACTTGGCAATTTTTTTCTCCTTTATCCGCTGAGCTAAAGATTTCATATCTACAAAAAATAATAAACTGATGAGTTAAAATACCATAAAAATAAAGAAAATAAAGAGATCAACGAAATAGGCAATACCAGCGGAAGGGTTACTAGAAGCTTTAGATCTCGATTTCTTCGGACCAAAAGTATCTCCAAAGAAGTGATCATAAATCAGATCCATTCCAGATATAGGATCTAGCTTTGAAAGGGTCACTATGTGTCTCTCCTCCTTAGGAATCAAAGATCGGAGATCGCCTGGAGGAGTTATCCTCGGACTAACCACCTAAGTTTGAGGAAGATCGCCCCATCCTTGCTCATGGGTAATGATAAAGTATTTTTGCTTCCAGTTTTTTAAAGAAAAGGATAAGGTAAAAAATTTTCTGTCACTTTGGAAGTTGAAGTGGTCGAACCCCTTCCTCGCCACAAGGCGATATATCTCCCTTACCTCCCTATTGGTAATGTTAAAACCATGGATCTCCCATAAAATCTTAAGTCCGACCAGTATTTTCAAGGAGTTGGGATGAAGTTGACAGATCCAGATATTGTATTACTGAAGAACATCAATATATAAGTGAGGTAGAGGGAATCTAAGTCCAAATTCCAGGTCCTTTAGATATATCATTCTATCTAGATCGCCTAGCTTCTGATTGAGTCCCAGGTTTGGGTAAACAAAGCTTATAGACATCAGGAATGTCATATAAAGCTCTAATTTCTAAAATACGATCTATTGTCAACTCACAAGGAATATTAACTCCCTTTTTAGGTTCAGGAACCTTGGATTGTCATTTCAAGGGATCGGCAGATATAACTATGGTAGAACCTACATATCGGTTAATAGCAGTAAGAGATTTGGGTTTGGTTTGGGGAGATCGGTGTATATATAAAGTATTAGCTAATGGAGAAGGAGACCGCTATGAAACGGTATCCTCACTATCATGACAATAACTAGAAAGGTGATCGTTCTGGCTATCCTTAAGATGACTCATTTTAAAAAATGCAACAAAAAAGTAGAAAAGGCAAGGGAAAGGGTACTTACTTGTGAGGCCACACCCGAACGCCCCTCCCCTCGCTCTGGAAAAAATGTAAATGCCTTAAGGAAAGGCGAGCGATTTTTAAGGGAGTTAAGGTACGAGTTTCGGTGCTCACGATTGGAAACAGCTATCGCCTTAGAAATTTGATTTTATTTTTAAAAGGATTCGGGAGTCGCCACCCTAATTTATTTTTAATGGGAAAATTAAGAAAAAAAATCCAATTTGACTCCAATTCATTAATCTTTGATTAATTTACCTCAGGATAAAGTCACTAGTTCTCGAACCAGGTTGAGTTCGGGGACTAGGTTTTTAGTTTTTGAAATAATCTCAATTTTTGCTTTTTAGTTTGATTTGAATTGAAAATTGATTTCATGGATGGCAAGTATTAATTACGATTTAAAGTGCATGAGCATGGCATAATTATGAGTGCGTGGGAAAATAAAGAGCAAGTATTTAAACATCCATAAGCAAAGGAGAGTATTTCTTCTAACCCTTATGGGTATTTAGGAAAATCACAAGATCACTCATTTACTCCAAAATAATTAAATTAACTAATAACATTAATTAACATTTACATGTACAATGGATTGATATTGAAAAATAAAAGGGGAAGGGGATTGATTGGGGACTTAGATTTGAAACTTGGATTTAGATTCCAAGCTTACCTACGTACCTCATTGAATGGGGATCAAAATTCACGTAGTTTATTCCACAGTGAGGTGGAAGAGTTTAAGGATCGGTCAGATTTGATTAGATTAATTTGATTTGGGGTTTAAGTGAGGGTAAGAGATTATACCTTCTTTTTAGGTTTGTGTGGTGGGAGAGTGATTTTGCCGAAGCGGAGTTTTGTTTAGAAAAAATGAGGTTGGTTTAAAAAAAAAAAAAAAAAAGGAAATTAATTGGTTGCTTAATTACCCAATTTTAATTTATTAAAAAAATTAATTAATTAAAGTGAATAATTAAAAAGATTAATTAATCAAATTGAGTGAAAACTAATTTAAAATTAATTAATTAAAATCAAAGGGATTTTTAATTAATTAAAGTGATTAGGGTGATTACTCAAAATGAGTGTGAAAAAATTAATTAGAGAGAGAGAAAGAAGAGAGCAAGTGGATAGCTATCAACAAATGCTCAAGGGGTGTATTGAAATGTGCAATGGAGGGGGGTATTTATAGGAGATGAATGTGAGGTGAAAAGACCAAAAAGGGCTGAAAGAGGGGTAAAATTAGAATTTCTCCACACAGGGGTACGGTCCGCCAGAGTAGTTCACAAACGTGCTTCAGAACTGCGCGCGTCTGCTTTAGAATTTTATGGACGGCATTAGAAACTGTCTGACGGCCCGCAAAAGGGTCGGCTGCTCCACCGGAGGGTCAGGCGGATCCACCATCCAACCGGCGGCCGCGTCAGTGCCGTACTGACACATCTGATGGTACTTCATTGCGGTCGCACGAAAGCATCCGCCACAACTGCGGGAGTTTTGGCGCATCCACCACTGTGCTTCGCGGCCGCCCGCGTGGCAGCCCGACAGTGGGGTCCTCGGGTCAATTTTCTAGGTTTTTTGGGTCTCTGGGTCAGTTTTTCGGGTATTTTGAAATCCAAAAACTTACCGGTTAGTAGAAGTGGATTCGAAATTAATTATCAGATATTTTGGCAATCAATTTTGGGAAAAATTTGATCAGTTTTGGGAAAGTTTTGTCTGGTACAGAAAATTCGATCAGGATCGAAAAGGTAATGTCGGTCTGTGTTGGAAAATTTAAATTGTTTACCTTTCGGGGGCGCTACCCCTGTTTGTTTTGTAATTGTTCACTTTTTTGTCATGTGAAATTAATCATTTTAGGTGTAATTTGAGCAATTTCATGGCCATTTAGTTTAAATCATATCATTTTATTTGTGTTAGGTTTGAGGAAGGTTTTTACTTTGTTTTTGTAGGCAGTGAATGAAGTTGGAAAGCTCAGCTCCTAGCATCTGTAATCATTCTGAAGCTTGCCTTAGCCCAGTGCCTCGCAGTGAGTTCCAGCGTACTGCAGCTATGAGCGAACTAAAACTGTTGCGCAAAGCTTTTCACAATGCCTTCGCATGCTTCGCAAAAATGTCTTCGCCATTGCTTCGCAGCGCATGCTTCGCAAAATGTCTTCGCCATTGCTTCACAAAATGCTTCGCAAAAAGCCTTCGCCATTTGCTTCGCAAAATGCCTTCGCCATGCTTCGCAGCGCTTCATCTCGTTGTTTATCAAAAGCGCTTCGCCCCGCTGCCGCCCGTGGCGCCTCGCCACAGTGTTTTTAAGCAGTTAATATTTTTTCGATTTTTGGGAGGATATTTTAAGCAGTTAATATTTTTCCAATTTTGTGGAGGATATTTTTGGGGCCAAGGTTACTTTGAAAAAAAAAAGGATAAATAGAGGAGTAGCAGAGCAGAGGACGATGGGGAGAAACAGAAAGAAACTAGTATCAGATTTTATTCTTCTTTGTTAGATTACTTATCTGTCAGCATTTTGTTTTTAGCAGTTTGTGTTACATTTTCACAGTGGAAAGAACTCTGGGAGATTCAAGAGATTGAATCAGATTAGCAAGGTTTATTTCTTCTTTCTCTACTTTAATTCCATTTTGGATTCTTGAATTGTAAGAGATTAATTCAATGGATTCATGTGATTTTAATGAAATTGAGATGATTACTTTGTTTTCCATGAGCTAATTCCATTCTTAGTCTAGAGTTTGTATGATTTTAATTGTTATGAATATATAATGATTGAACTTCCCCAAGTGATTTGATTTTATTTCTCTAATTGAATTTGAGCTTGTTTACATAAATTATTGCTTGATCACTAATAATTTGATTTAGATATTAAATGAAAGATTGAGAAATGAAATTTAATATCTGATACTAATTCAATTGGTTCTAAGGGTGAATTAGAAATATAAATCCTGAGAATTAAATTAAAGTTTTTAAAGACAGAATTAATTGAATAAAAT
>CATKHJ010428313.1:0-25016 GCA_949750685.1 Vernicia montana | reverse complement strand
AAAAAAAATTACCGATATCTTGCATTCCGGTCTGCGCTAAACTTGCAACTGAAAACGGGCTGTCGTATATTATTCCCTTGAATCTGGAAAACCACAGGACTACACTCCGGTTCACCACCAAATTGAAAAACAAACCGAGGGTCCGGTTCAGACCGGACAACAAGATGAAGCCGAGCCGCTGGTTTATCAGGTTGGTTCCCCAATTTCAACCAACCATTTTGAAACACTTTAGGATTAGAAACAGAATTTCCCAAATCGACACTGACCTGAACACGACCGAGTAATTTCCCGCCGTTTACTCCACAAGTGCGTCCCATCCGGCCAGTGTAAACCTCCACATGAAGTGTGATAGGCTTACCGGAGAGACGGCGGATGGCGGTGGCGTCGAGGTGGAAACCAGGGCCGGAGGTGGAGGTGTCAGGGGAAGCAGAGTCATTAGAAGTGGAACATAAAGGGATAAGGGCAGTTTGGGAAGGGAAATTTTTAATACGTAATTTACAGAAACATGGAGTAGTTGAAGGGTGAACGCCGGAACCAGCTGGTTTGGTAGCCAAAGGGAGTTTAAGAGCAAGAGATTCGACGATTAAACGAACAAATGGACATGGATCCATTGGTCAGAAGCTCTGTTTTGGTTGTGTGTTGAGGTAGAAATGTAGTTTAGTGAGAAGTAGAGAGGTTCACAAACATCTATGTTGTATTGTTGTTGATGGGAGTAGAATGAGAATGGATGTCGGTTCTCTCACCTGTTTTAACGTTTCGGTTTCTCTCTCTACTACCTACCTTACTTTTCTTTTTCTCTCTCCATTATCAAAGCTATGTTTATTGGGGACCTTTCTCCGCTGTTTTTTTTTTTTTTTTTTTTTCCCCTTTTTCGCGGCAAAAATCCACCTTGAGATGAGAACTTGTTTTCATACAATAATACGGCTTCTCGTCGAGTTAATATATACTCTTTGTTCCAAATCCTTAATCCACTTAATCTTTACACATATATTAAAAAAAATTAATTAATATCATATAAATTTTTTAAAATACACTTACTCTTTAATAATAACACATTAATTTTATACATTTCATTCAAATTAATTATTAATCAATTTGAAAAGAAAGTAGTATATGTTGACCAAATTTAGTTTCATTAATTAATATATTTTAATTTGTAATTACTATAAAGTTTAATATAATTTAGTAGATGTCAAACTTTGAATATTATTGCTAACAATTATTTTCCTTAAGAAATTAATAATAACTTAAAAGCATGTAATTTTTTAGAGTAAATCTAATTATCTTTTGTAAAAAAATTTGATGATCTTAATTTTAGTAAAAAGTAATTTACTGAGAATTATTTTGTTAATTAATAAATATAAAATTTTTACACACTTTATATAAATAATATATGCTATAATAGATTTTTTAATCAATCTCTTTTTCACTGTTTTTATGCTAATGAGTAATGATTACTTAAACACATATATAATATCAATCACGATATTAAATATTTTATTTAAAAAAAAAAGAGAGAGAAAAAAAAATTATATATGAGAGAATATGAAAATGGATACAATGACAATGACAATGCATCAAAAGTATTATTCTACCCTATTTAATGTAATAGCTTATAATATTTATTTTCGTTTTTAATATAAATGTTGTTTTCTAAATTTTTTCCTTCAATTAATTTGAATAAAGTTATTATGAAAAAGTTTTTAAAAAAATATTCTTAACTTTCATTATTATTAAACTCTTTGGCAAAAAAAAACAAAAAAACAAAAAAAAACTAAACACCTCATATTAATTATCTCACATTTTTTATCATTTTAAATATTCAAAATTATAAAAAATATATAAAAATTTTAAAAATAAATAAATAGAATTATGATAATATATAGATAAATTAAAATTGTATTATTTTAATATTTTCAACTAAAACAAACACGAACTTAAAAATATAGTGATTCATTTAAATTTTTCATAACGAAAAATTAGTATAAATTTCTTAATAATTTTAAATCAGTTTTACAAAATTTCACACTAATTTTATTTTTATTATTAAAAAAATTAATGTGAAAAAAATAAAAATTCAAAGACTTAATAAATAAAGTATGATGAATTAAGGCGTCTTGTAACGAGTCTTTCCAATAAAATTAAAGAAGGGAAGAAAATTACTATGTTTCGAAACAGGTCAGTGTAAAAACTGAAAAAAAAATAAAAAACAAAGCCTCGGGATTACAAAATAACAGACTTTTGGTAATAACGAAATATGAATGATAAATTGAAGGGAAAATGGAAAGGGCGATAATCTCGTGGGGATGGGTCGCAGAGTGGGGTCAATACCAGCTGGATTAAGGCTGTCACCATGTTGTCAATAAAAGACAAGCTGGATTTTGATTGGATGAAAATTGTGCTTCAAACAGATACCAAATCCTCCGAAATATCAGAAACAAGAAATGGTTGACGTAGCATTTGCTGGCGCCTCTTCATCTCAAATCGCCGTTTTTCGACGGCGCTGGCCGCCGCTTCCAATTGTTTATGCTTTCTAGATAATTAATTTTAAAATTTTAGTATCTGTGTTAGTTTTAAACTAATATTGTTAATTTTATTTATACATAAATACGGGACAGTATCACACTATGGCTGAGAGGGTGACTGTCCTCTAAAAAAAAATATATTTTTTTATTATATATGTTTAGTGTGTTAGCCTCTCTCAAAATGGGTCACTGTCCCTCCACCTCCTACTCTTCCTTTTCTTCAGTATTAATTTAGTATATAATTAATTTAATTGGCTCATATATACTTTTTTATGAATTATATTAGATAAGTGCGTCTGTATTTGTATTTATATAAAATTAAGTGAATGTGTTTTGTATATATGTGTGTGTGTGTGTATCGTCTTCCTATTATATTTTTTTTAGTTTCATGCCAGTATATATATAGTTCAAATTCTAGAAGGATAATGTCAATTATAATCAACTTTAATAATATATAATGTGATTTAATAAAATTCTTCTTATCTTTGTTTGTTGTGTTTAATATATTCCACTTGATTTTCTTTTTTAAAAAAAATATTCCTCTTAATCTATATACATAATAAAAAAGAAATTGAAGAATCTTTTATTTTTGAAAAAAATAATAATCATAAAATCTATGAATTTATAATGTTTCGTTGGTTTAATCCTTTAATTTTCACTACTCCATATTGAACCCTCTAAAAAATTGTTTTTATGCTTAATTACCTAAAAATATATATAATTTTAAATAAATTATCATTCATACCAAATATGAAAATGTAAATTATAAATAAATTTTATGAAATTTATTTATATCAAATAATTTTTAAAAATATTAAAAAATATAACTTAAAACAACTTTTAGAGTATGAAATTGGTTAAAGATTAAAGGTTAAAATCCTTATAATTTAAAATGATTGGACTAATAACTTAAAATATAAGTACTTGTCTATAACATGATATATTAAATTTTAAGAATTAACTTAGTTTTCTGAGTTATTGGAAAATGTCATTGTGAATATTTTTTATTTATAAAATAAATCCCTTAATTATAGGGTATATAATTTATTATTGAACTAATAATAATTAATTCAATAATTAAATATTTATCTTTTAATGTATGATGTTTAGAAATAAATATATATATATATATGAGGGGTTAAAATTTTAAATATTTAACATTTTTTCCCTTTTATTTTATTTTTAAAAAAAAAAAGGTGACAATAGAGTGACGAATGCAACTTTAGAATTACAGTAGCAATGCAGACTTGTTAAATTCAAGTCAAAACCATAGAAATAGGTAATGTAATGATGCATAGAGTCAATGGAACATATCTGACGGATTAGGTGTGATTAGCATTTATAGTTAATTCAATCAACAATTAATCACTTGGTAAAGACACTTGTTGGTTGGTAAATTTTCATTTTCAGTTGTTACCCTACTGCCTACTACAGTCTACAACTTTTGGTTATTCATGCTGCGTTGGACAAAAGGATTATAAGGAAAAGGCTTTATGAATAGTAAAAGTGCCAACTTTTGTCCCCTTAATTGATGCTTATATAGCATATTCAAAGAGATAAATTCAAGAGTTACTCATGGAAAAGGTGAATCTCATATTGTATTATTAATTTATTATTATATATTATTATTCAATTTCTTATCAATATATCAATCAATTTCATTTAGAATTAATTCAACATATATAATTGTTTATAAAATTGTTTATGAATTAGATTTAACTTTGAAAAATATTAAAATTTTTAAAAACCTAATATATCTAATTCATAATTTTTTATTTTTTATAAATTGAGATTCGCATCTAACCCACAAATAGATGTAATTACTTACATATGAGAATCACATATTTAATGTCGAAATACTAAAAAAAAAATCATTAACTTGTGTTTAATTGCAAATTTGAATAGGGCAAAATTAGTGTTTTATGTTTGTAACATCAATTGATTCCCCTATACCTAACATGCGAAAGTAAAACCAACTCCCATGTAAAAGGAAGAAAATAAAGGAAGTTCATTTATTAATTGACAAGTGATTCAAAATATTAAATTTACTAAACTTTACATTAAATTATCATTCTATCGAAATTAAATTTTTTATTTAAATGAGTTCAAAGATCTAATCCATGGCCCCCACTAACTCAATTTTATTTTTATATTTCCATCTTAAATTTTTTTTATTTCATATTTGTCTCCCAAAATTTTTCTATTTAGTACCTCCTAACTTAATTTTTATATTTAATCTCCTCAAACTTCATAAATTCTTTATATTTTTTTACCTTTAATTTATTATTTTTTACATTTTTTCCCTAATTTTTTTTTATATTTTTTACTTTAGTTTCTTTTTTTATATATATATTTAATTCCTAACTCCATGAATTCTTTAATTTTTATCCTTAATCCCCTCCTATATTTGACTTTTTAAATTTTAATTTGAAAAATTAAGTTTATAATATTTTTTAAAATGAAAATTAAAATCATGATTTTAAATATAATTATTTTTATGAATATTTTTCATTCAAGTGTTTATTATTATATTTCTCAATAAAATATAGTAATACATTAATTATGTATTATTTATTATAGTGAATTATTTTTTAAAATATTTATTATATATTATTTATGAATGAAATAAATTTTTGCCTCTCATCACTTCAATTTATGGCTGCGCCATTCACTTGACTTAATGTGTGACTTGTATATATTCAATAATTATCTTTTTGATATTTGTTTTAAAAATTAAATTATTGTGAATAAAATAAAAAAATAAATTTATTTTACTAATTGAGCTTGTTGAAGTTATTATAACTTTATTTTTTGCCTTTACATAATGTTTCTTAATATATATTGCTCATGCTAAAATGATTGTTACCGTGTCAAAATTCATAATTTCACCATTCACACTTTCACCTAGACATGGCCATGGCCGGCCTTTTGCTTCTTGTTTAAACCTTATCCTTTTGAATCCCAATCAAAGTATCAACGCTATCCCTAAATTTTACTTCTATGGTGTGGGGTTATATGTACATGTACCTGTGACCGGAGCGTGGGGAACAAGCCTGTGGGCGTACCTTTCCCAATCCCCGCTGTTTGTCCAATCTAAACCATGATGCTTGTTTTGTTTCATTACTACGCAACCAAATTCTTCATTATTATCAAGTTTAGTTATTTTCTAATCGAATCTATGTAAATTTCTTTCATTTACAGGCTGATCTCAGCATAGAATAACTCTCATTTTATATGAGAATTATCTTATATATGTTGAATTTTCATTTCATGGAAAAAATATTTTTGTACACTCTCGCAGTCGCAGACACACTACAACTACCTCAAACTTTTCAAATTATTTTATAATATATTTATTTTTTACCTTAACCATTAATAGATTTCACTTTAACCCCTATAAACTTTTGAAATATATATATTCTCCCTTGACTATAAACATTTTCCCCTTTAGATCCTAAATTTTTAATCGCTTTATAATTATATATGTATTTTATTTTATTTTATCTACAAATATTTCAACTGTAGTCCCAAAAATTTGAACATAATTTAATTAAGTATATTTATATACATGCTTTATGTTACGAATAATCTCATATTGATTGAGAATGAAATAATATAAGTGGTTAATATATGATGATAATTTATTACTTAAATGACTAGTTATAATCATTTTAATTATGATAATACCCAATATAACAATACATAGACCCCCCCCTGCATCGCGAAGGAATCTATCAATGACCACCTTTGAATCCATCTTAACCTTCACTTTGCGAAAATCCAAAGACCAGGCTAGCTTCAATCCTGTAAAAAGCCCCCAAAGCTTCGCTTCAAACACAGAACACTCTCCAATGTGTTGGGAGAAGCCAAAAATCCAACGCCCTTTCCAGTTTCTCAATAACCCCCCAGCCGTTGAAATATGTCCGCGCACACCGCCATCTGTATTGAGCTTAACCCAATCAAGGAGAGGAGGGTCCCAACCAATCAAAAATTCTGAAGTTCGGGTAATACTGCCATTACCCTTATTGTTGGAATCCAACATGCATTGAGAAATCAATTTGCAATTCCCCAAAATAGTTTGGACTGGATTAGTGCTACTAAAAGCCTCGCTATTAAACAACAATTTATTCCTCCCCTGCCATATAAACCAGATTGTCATTCCAAATAACAAACTCCAACTAACCTCAGTAAAAATTCCAAAACTCGGATTAGAAAGACCCGTGTATAGCCAAAAGTTAATGTCCAAGGAGAAAAACATGTTCCAACATTCCTCTTTAACCATTCTCTTCCATAGTGTCATAGCAATCTCGCAATCCCTGATTGCATGAAGAGTATCCTCCTCACCAGCGTGACACCTGGAGCATGTACTTGAAGGAATGATTTTCCGAGAAGCACAAAAACTTGCTGAAGCGAGTCTATTGTGAGCCACCAACCACAACGTTGTTTTAACCTTTTGAGGCCCCGTCCATTTCCAAATTTTATCCCATAGTTTATGACCTGCAATGTTAGAAAACTCATAAATTAAGTTAAAGGCTAACATACTTGAGAATGACCCATTGGTGAAAAAATTCCAAGAAATTCTATCTTGCCCAAATAGAGGAGAATGAGGACATATAGCAGCAATTCTCAAACAGACCGAAGTAGGAATAAAACCTTGGAAAAAACTCCAATTCCACACATCATTAACCACGAAATCTTTAACTGATTTATTAAGAAGGCAAGCTGGCACCTCCCCAATAGCAGCGTCAACTAAAGCTCCAGCTCCTTCAATCCACTTATCTTCCCAAAAACGCACACTATTACCATCACCAATAGACCAAGATACACCTTTAATAACATAATCCCAAACAGCACAAATGCCCCTCCAAGTAGAAGAGCAATGTCCCGAAGCTACAACATTCACAGAAGGGTAATTTCCTTTCAAGTACTTGCCTCTATGAACCTGAACCCACAAGCAATCCGGTTTTGTAATGAGACCCCAGCCAAGTTTCATTAAGAGAGCATTATTCGCCTGTCTAAAATACCTAAGTCCAAGTCCCCCAATATCTTTTAGCTAACAAATCCGACTCCAATTGACTAAATGGAGCTTCCTTTTATCATCAGAGCCTCCTCAAATAAATTGTCTAACCAATCTATCAATTTCCTCACAAATTGCAGTAGGCAATCCAGTTGTTTGCATTGCATACAAAGGTAGAGCTTGAAGAACGGATTGCGCAAGAGTGACTCGACCTGCAAAGGAGAGATGGTCTGCTTTCCACCCACTTAACCTAGATCTAACTTTATCCACCATGCTCCTATAAGTATGTTTGTCCTTGCGATTGTGAATAAAGGGCATACCAAGATATTTACCCAAATTATTTGTTTCCAAAAAACCAAAACTAGAACTAATATTTTTTTCTTAAATTAGCTGCAACAGTATTGGAGAATAAAATCTTGGTCTTCGAATTATTCACTTTTTGACCTAAAGCAAGGCAAAATTGCTGAGGAACCTTCTGAATAACCTCCACCTATTCTAAAGAAGCTTCTGTAAACAAGAGAAGATCATCAGCAAAAAACAAATGAGATAACACAGGGGTATACTTACTTAGCTTTATGGGCCGCCATTCCTTAGTCAAAATTACTTCCTGAATACAATGAGAGAGTCTTTCCATATAGAGCACAAAGATGTACAGAGATAAAGAATCCCCCTGTCTCACTCCCCTTGAAGGCACAAAAACATTTGTCTTCTCACCGTTCCAAAGCAATTGCATAGAAGCCGTAGTAATGCATACCATAATTCTATCAACCAATAAATTTAGAAACCCAACTTCAAGAAGAGTTTCACAAATGAAGCTTTAACTCAAACGATCGTAGGCTTTCTCCAAATCTATTTTGATTGTCATCCAACCTTTCTGCCCCTTCTTTAGCTTCATAGAATGAATTACCTCCTGAGCAATAATGATGTTATCTGAAATATGCCTCCCAAGGATAAAGCTACTCTGATTAGGACTTACCAAATTAGGCATTAAGGATTTGCATCTTTGAGCTATCAGCTTGGTAATGACCTTATAAGCCACATTACAGAGACTTATTAGTTTGAGATGCAACAAATATTCAGGTTTTTTTTTTTGCTTTGGAATAAGAACAATTAGCGTTTCATTGATTCCACTCGGAAGCTTGCCTGAAGCCCATAATTCTTGTACCATTCGAACCAAAGATGGACCAACAATATCCCACTGACTCTGATAGAAAATAGGTTGTAGACCATCGAGACCCGGAGCTTTATAGGCTCCCATCTCACAAATTGTTTTTCGAACCTCCCCTGCAGTAATATCAACTAGCAAAGCTCGCTTGTCCACAATGGAAAGCTGATTAAAGTTACCTTTAACATTATAATGCTGAGACGGCGGGCTATCCTCAACATAAAGATTCTTGAAAAAATCCATTGCCATTACCTTAAGTTCATTTGGATCATCCACCCAATTGTTAGACTGATTCTTGAGGGCCTTGATCTTGCTACGCTTCCTTTTAATAACTGTAATAGCGTGAAAATAATGATAAAAAGTTTAGTACTTGAAACATTAAGATTAATACTATTTTTTTTTACCTTATGTATTAAATTTAATGGAAAAGCACCCATGTATAATAATGATAAAAAAAATAAATATAAAAAATTGAATTGATTGGTTTGGGTTTTTTTATATTACTGGCTACAATTTTTTATTGTTTTTATTTATAATTATTATTATATTATGAAATCACATATTATTTATAAATATTTAGAAGTTTTTTTTGTCATAATATATATAATATAATTTAATAAATCATATTTTCTTTTATAATGAAGGAAAATAACACGACTTATTTTATAAAAATTTAGATAATTTTTCAATCAATTAAAAAATCTAAGACTACTCAAAATTTTATTTAAATTTATAAAAAATATATGATAATAATAGAGAAATTTATAAATTTTTACATGAAGTATGTATGTGATTAGAATTTTTTCATGTTTCTTTTTAATATATATATATTTTGTATTTTAGTTTTTGATACTATAATAATTTATAAAATATTATGAGATATATATATTTTTGAATCTTAAAAATTTTCTTTTGCAATTTTGCCTACTTAAAAAAATAGTGGCAAACATAATTTAATTGCATCTTTTCTTTTCTTTTTTTTAATTTACTTTTAATAATAAGTTTTTCTTGAAAAATATATATATTTTTTAATAATTTGATATTCGTAAGCTAATAATTTATAGTGTTATAAAATATATTATGAAATATATCTTTAAATTTTAATAGTTTTTTTTTTTTTTTAATTTTGGCTTACTTTAAAAGTCCGCTATTAGCTATGGATGCTTTGATTAGGAAACATTTAGATTATTAGTTAGTGAATTATGGTTAATTAATTATTGCTTAACCAACACAATTAAAGTATAGGGTCATTTCATGCATACTTATTTGGTTTTTTTTGGCCCATTGGACAAGTTGGTTTCTCTACAAAGCCATGTGAATTAGCTTGTAAGGGTCTTTTCCATGCTTAATAGTGGGGTAGGGTAATGCTGAACAGGGTCAAAAATATGAAATTGACAATTAAGATTAGGGCTTTTTCGTAGAGGTCTTGCAAGATTCTATGTCGATGATTGTTTATTTATTTATTTATTTTTTTATTAACTACAATTTGATAGTAAAAAAAAAAAAAAATACTATACACGAGATTTTCGGTTGTTTTCACTCACTTTTTTTAATTAAAAGAATATATGAAAAATAAATTAGATTCAATACTTTTTTTTTTATCAAAATATATTTCAAAATAATTTTTTAATTAAAAAAATTGAATTCTATTAATTATATATTTTCAAATATGAGAATTGACAAAATAAAACTCAATTAAATTCTTGAAAAATTTATTTCTAAATGGGACTAAGTGATTGATTATCCAATAGTGTAAAAGACGAAGAATTTAAATTTTAAAAATTTTATAATGTAAAAAAAAAAAATTAGAAACCTATACATGTAAAAAAATATTGCAGTAAATCTATTTAAGAATTTTGTTGAAGAAACAATAGATTAGGTAAAAAAGGAAAAATGCATATATACTCTATAAAGTCCCTCAAACAGATGATTAATTGTTTCAATTTATACTTTTTGCAATACAGTAATGTCACTCAAACAGATATATGACTTTTTTTTTTTTTTTTGCCAAAGATATATGGCTTGTTAGTTGCTATTATCAACATCATTATCCTTGTATAATGGTAATTAAGAGTGATCATGATTAATCAAATTAAATATTACAAAACATCATCAACTTTAGTTAATTAATTTATAATCTCAAGACCAAAATTTTTTCAAACAAAACGTTTATTTTTCTTGTAAAATTTGTCAAAAGAAGGAAAAAAAATTTTTTATAGTTGACTAACCAATAGCAAGCATTTACAAATTTTTAATATATATGAATATATATTTATAGGTATAATAAAAGCTGATTTTTTTTTTTTTTTTTTTGCTATGTGTTGTATAACTTTTTTAAAAAAATTAAACTTATATGAAATTATATCATCATTTTTTTTTAGATTTCAATTAAAAAAATTTATATAGACTAATATATATATATATATTTTTTATTTTTTAACTGACTCATATATAATAAACTTGACTATATATATAAACATGTTGAGATAAATCGTGATAAAGGCAATTATCGTGATAAAGGCAATTATCCAATTTCAACAACTCAAATAAGATCTTATCCATGTCGAGATATAATTTAATAATAAGTACATATAATATGAGTAATAAATTAAATTTAAATCATTTCCCTAATATATATTGTTTCACACATGAATTTCATTCATGTGTTTATATATCTGATTCATGAAAAAGTGCCAGCCTTCATGAAAATGCATATAGTCGTATATAATTTTATTTTCTTATAATTTTTAAATGAAAAGTATTTTTAAATATTTTAAAAAATGAAGATTGAGATTCAAATCTCATATCCACTTTCAATATTAAAAGAAAAAGTTAAATATACTCATATGATCAATGAGTAATTCAATTTAAATAATAAAATATCAAAGTCGAATCTTCTTGGCCCCTCTCATGTTCTAAATATAAAAAATAAAAAAAAATCTCATTAATAATATTTCTTACCTAAAATCCTAAAAAAAAAAAAAAAAATCATATGCCAAGGACGGGACAATAGTCTTTGCTTAGGTAAGAAAAATTTGAGGCTAATTCCACTAGTAATCTTTCAATTTTATACTTAATAATATCACAGTTTATTTTCTTTAATTTATAATACTAATATCATTAACCTTTATATATATATATTTTAAAAAAAATATATACACACCTTAAAATTATAACAATTTTAAAAAGTCACGCTAACTTTTATATTCTATACACACACATACATTACACTTATATTTAATAAATAATAACATCAAAATCCTTTTTTTTTTAATTATCATTAATTTTATATTAATATTACGATTGTAATTATTTTTGTAATTTTTTGGTAAATTTTGTTAACCGAAAGGTTAATATTGATTCTACACCAAATTATTATTTTTTTAAATTAAAAAAAACTCTATATTATATTAAAATTTTAACTTTTTGTACCACCATATTCTTTTTTATTTTTTTATTCTCTCTCCCCTCAATATCACGTGATTCTCCCCCCCCCCCCCCCCTCCCCCCTCTTTTTTTTTTCCTCTAATCTTTCAACATGTTATTTTCTTAAATCCTCTCTTAAAAAACACAAAAGATTATATAGTTCAAATTTTGTGTAGGTTTTATTCACTCAATCAATAATTACATGTAAAACATGTAATTTCTTAGGTTAGACTAAAAGATAACTAAATTTAAATTAAATAAATAGAAACACAAATTTACTCATAAATTGAATAAGAAAAAAAATCACGATTAATCATAAAAGATAAAATTACGTGATGTTGAGGAAAAAGAGAGAAAAATGATAGTAAAATGAAATTATATAAAAGTAAAATTATTAATCTGTTGTAGAGTATGCATTAGTTTTTTAATTAAAAAATTATAAAAGTGAGTATAATATTAATATAACGTTAATGATATTAGTGTTATAAATTAAAAAGAATGGATTTTAATATTATTAAGTACAAAGGTTAATGATATTAGTATTATAAATTATAAATTAAAAAAAAAATTTGTGTTGTTGTTAGGTGTAAATGTGAGTATGATGGATGAAATTAACCAAAAAAAAAAAAAAAATTTGTCTGTGCAATTAAATGCAATCCTTGTCTAGAAACTGTGCAAGACTATTCTTAAATTACATTTATTGCCATTTTTAAGGACAACGCAATTAAACATTTTTTTTTTTTTTTAATCTCTCACCAAACTATGCCATAGACCTCTGGCAAAAAAAAAAAAAAAAAAAAAAAAAAAAGGACCTATGCCATGGACCACCCCAATTTGAGAGAGACACCAAAGAAAATTGCTTTCTGTTCTGTGAAAGGATTGGATCCCAGGTAAGCAAAGCCCACTATTTGCCGGAAAAATATCCTAAAATTTAAATTAGAACAGTGAGGTTGGCATACATAAATCTGTAATTGGATGTGTATCCACTTATCTGATAGACTTTGAATTAGATTGTGGGGTTGTCGCAACTTAACCCAAATCAGTCATAATTTTAAAATTAATTGGCAGGATATATAAATTTTTTATTTTCATTACAAACGATTTTGATTGGTAATTATAATTCTTTAAATTATATTATGATTTCATATCATAAGATGTGATAAAATTTTATACTAACTGTTACTTACTACAATCTTTTATTTTATTCGAACTTGAAACTGACTAAACATGGAAATTTTTTACGCATGCGGAGTTGATTGTAACAACTCAAATTCCAGATTTTTCTGCTACCAAAATCACTATTGTAGATTGATTGGTAGATGGACCCTGTTGCTTCCCCAAATTATACCTCTAATCATAGTCGTGAAGTTGCACTTATCACATTGCAACAACCAAACAAACAAAGGTAATAATAGTACAAGTTGTAATTAAACAAGGGTTTTTTATTTTAGGGTGACTTGAAATAAGTTTTACTTAAATTTTGAATTTAACAATTAGCTGATAACTGTCCATAAAAAAAAAAAAAAAAAGTAAAAAAATTACAACTGACTCACTCCTTACAATCTAAGAGAAAATTAATTGAAGCTTTTTGAATGGTAATTGAGTTCCGCCTATAACTCTTTTTTTTTTTTTAGGGCTAAAGATTCTATTATTTTGTAATTTTTATTATATGAAAATTATTATATAAAGAGGGCTTATGTAGTATACCCGATGCATTTTATATTGACAAATGTACCGTGCACTTGTGTCTTTTTTAACAATATTTCAGTGTACCGTACACTAAAATTTTCAAATTTTTACCTTATTCTTTTTTTTCCTTATAATCTTCATTATCAGTCTCTTACAATTATCAAACAATTGAAATTTTATATTCATTGATGAATACCGGTCTATTATTATTTCTTCAAATATAGCTTTCAATTAAAAACTCATTTTATAATCCTCAAAAATTAAGTAAAGCTTTGTTCTGTATCTCACTTTTTTATCATGTCCGCCAACGCCATTTCAATGTTTTATTCATTCGCTATACGCCACTTCAATATAATCGTCTTTCACCATTCATTCCTTCATTTCTTTATTTTTTCAATTTTATTATTGTTATTTGTTAATTTATTTTATTTAGGTTAATTTATTTGTTAATTGTAGTTGCAATAAATAAGATAAACTCAACTAAACCACATTTTTGTTTTCCCCACACAACTTCAGATTTGATTAATAGCAGGGGAAAATGGACAAAAAATTTATTTAGGCAATTCTTTACAAATGAGGAGGTATAAGTTATATCCAGTATCTCAACAAGAGATGAAGCTCAAACTAACAACTATTTATGGCATTTATATGAGTATATTTATTATGTCAGATCAAGATTTAGATGGTTGATCAAAACTCTTGTAAAATATTGCTGCTACGAGAAAATACAACAGTATGAAGAATATTGTTGTTATTACTGAAATTCCAGTTATGTTGAACTCAACTTGGAATATTGTTGTTATTACTGAAATTTCAGTTATGTTGTGTAATAGGAAAAAAAGATTTTTTTTTTTCATAAAATAAAAGAGTTTGAGTTTACCTTTTAAATTTTGAGTATCAAATTAACAAATATATAAAATAATACAATTAATAACGACTACCTAATTAAGCTAATACCTATTATAATTAAAATGCATACCTGTAATATGCAAATTATGCACCTAATAGAATTTTATTGAATAATTTTAATAGCATTGAATTAAATTCATAAAAAAGCATAATCCAATTTAATTACAGTCACACAAATGACAATAAAGCCAATTAATAAAATTTATCTATAGATTGATTCATTATTTCCAGGGTGATCTAGGCATGAACCTCATCTGTCTCTTGTTTTGCATATAAACTAAAAGAACAAATATGAAAAAAAAAAATTAAAAGGTCATCTCGATCAAAACAGAAAGAGGAAAATAACAAATAACATAAGTAAAAGTAGCATACCAATAGTTAAATGTGAACAACTCTACAAATGATCTTAGAAGGAAGATTAAACCATGAGATTTGTTGAGTTGATTACTTATTTGCTTTTTAAAACTTATGTGTGTGTATGAAAAATAATTTAAGATAGGCTGATTAATAAAAAATTATATTTCAATCCAATAAAGCCAATATCAATAAAAAAAATTCAATTTCAACTCAATAAAGCCAATAAGCTAATGATTTAGATAATTAATTTATATATAATTTTAATTAATTAAGACAATGATTTAGATAATTAATTTAAATTTTCTTTTAAACAATGATTTAATGTTTATTTTGAAAATTTTTTATTATGATATTTTAATTGATTTAGATAATTAATTTAATTTAATGATTTAATGTTTATTTTTATTTTTATTTTAAAAATTTTTATTTTTTCAAGTGTTGATACATATCAGTTTTAATCATTCAATGTCTATTAATTTAGTATATAATATAATATAATAATCGATAGATGTATATAAAATTCATTTACAATGGATAAATTTTTGTTATTTAATAAAATTAAATTTTTATAATTCAAATAAATATTTTAATTTATACAAAATTTTATGGAATTTAAGAAATTATTGATTTTTTTTTAAATGTTAAATCTCCAAAAGAAGAAGAAGAAGAAGTAGAAAGAAAGTAAGATAGAAAAGAATGATGGGTGGGTTGGGCTGTACTGAACACCTTCTACACATTTCGGCTCTAACCTTGTTTAGAATGAGAAAATTGGGTCAAATCTCTAGATGCTTCCATTTGCTGGCCCAATTTGAAACAAACCAAACACGAACAAAACGGAGGAACCTTCTGGGTCATAGAAATGTCTTTATCGTTAAGAAAATAGGAGTTCAAAAAACGGTGCAAAAATTTCCATAAATCAAAACTATCGTTATCGAAATTGGTAGTCGGAGTCGGAGATATCTACAAACAGAGATTTTCTGTATCTCAATTTTAGCTCTCTGCTCCAGCAATGTCTTCACCTGCTGAGTAAATTTTTTTTTTTTTTTAATTAAAGTTATTCGCAAAGAGAGGGTTTCTTTTTTCCTTTAGATTCTATGATTCAAAAAAATTATTATCGCATCTGTTTATGCTTCTGGTGAACTTAATTTTAACCTAATTAATGTTATTATCTTCGAAATTACACTTTCAATGTATATTTGTTGAAATGTGAATTGGGGAAACTTCTTAAATGGTTCCCAATCTTATTCTACTCTTTAATGTTTGATTTGCTGGATTATTGTAGCAACAGTAGTACTGCTTAAACAACTGTAAACTGGTTACTATTACTTTTCGAGGTGTTGTATGATGTGTGTCGTCTATATTATTTTTGAAGGCCTTTTCATAACCTTTGCAACTTTTCTTGTCTATTTTCTTCAGATACTATAACTCCCTCCCACCGATAAGCAAGGCTTATGGGACTTTGTGCTTGCTTTTCACTACGGCCAGTTCACTTGGAGTGTTCGATGTGGTGTATATCGCATTGTTATATAAATTTGCTTTCTTACGTTTTCAGGTGTGAATTCAATTATTTATGGATTATTTTTTTTTTTATAATTAAATATTTCTGTTGATATTATCATAAATGCCTTATTTGTTCTGAAAATTTATGTTGATAATTGCAATTTAACATGATAGCCATATTAAAAATATTGATGTATAAACTCATTAATGATTATCATAGTTGCTATAGGCGGGACAATGATTTCTTTACCTGTATGTTAGACTTGCCACAAGATCATAGATACAGATGATTAGTCATACAAATGTCTATAGAAGAAATGTAATTACAATCAGAATACATTTGATGTAAAGTATAAACTGGAAATGCTGTTTGAAAGCCCAAGACAAGTTGGACCAAAATTGACCTTAATCACTTGGATGGTTGGGTGCTTTTACACACTTTTTTCTTTCCATGTTGGCCTTATGATTTATTGGATGACCCTGTTGCATTTTCACCTCTCTCTTTCATGTGCGTGCAAGCCTGCACACTTGCACTTACAGGTACACTTGAGTGAGGACACAAGCATATTTATGATGAGTAATTTGCTTATTTAAATTTTAAAATCTATACTGTTGTTGAACCCTTCTTTCTCCGTTCAAACCAGTTCATGCAACTTTTTTGAAACTTTGTATGGATTTGCAGGTATGGAGGCTTATTACAAATTTCTTCTTCCTGGGAAATTTTTCTATCAATTTTGGAATTCGCCTACTAATGATGTAAGTTGTAGATGCATAGCTATTGTTTGATTTCATTGCGATGCCCACATGTTTTAGTGTGAGATTTATTGAGCCAATTTATATATGCAACTAGAATATTTTCCTTCTGGGCACTAATGCTTTCCATGTAATTTCTGCAATTGTACAGAGCAAGGTATGGCGTTCAACTTGAGAAGGGACCATTTGATAGGCGTACAGCAGATTTCTTGTGGATGATGATTTTTGGTGCCTTTTCGATGCTGGTATGTAGTCATCTTTGTTATTGGTTCACATGTCTTATCCAGCTACTCAAAGTGTTTTTTAACTTGAAAATATTAGACAAATTGATTATATTGTAGACTTATAGTGGGGCAGGCCCAAGCTCATGTGAGCTGAAGACTGAATTGATCTAGTCTTACTGTTCTCCCCCCTTCCCCAACTTTCTTGCTTTGGCTTTTCCTTTGTGGTGCCAATTCTACTATTTCAAATTTGTGGAGCTTTAGCCTAGATATAACCATATGAAGAAGCAATTATCAAACATTTGTTTGTTTTTTGAATGTGTACAATATCATCCATTTGAGCTGATTTATCATATTCTTCCTCCTGAATTTTAGGTACTAGCTGCCATCCCTATATTTTGGACCCCTTTCTTGGGGATATCGCTTGTGTTCATGCTTTTGTATGTATGGAGTAGAGAATTCCCTAATGCTCAGATCAACATATATGGCCTTGTGACTCTTAAGGTATGCTTGAGATGTATCAAGTTTCAAATTTTTGTTGGGTGATTTCTTTTTTGCTTTGTGGGACATTTGGGTGGTTAAAATTAGGGTTGCAAATGAGTCACTCCTCTTATAAGCTACTCAAGAGTTTGGCTAAATAAAAGGTCATTCAAGCTTGTTCATTATAATTAATGAGCGAAGCTCAAGTTTATTTTTAAGGCTCCTTTAATAAATGAGCAAAAGCTTGAGCCACTCGTTTGTAGGTTCATAACCCTTCTCATATATAATTTTGTGTAGATATACTTATTTAAAATTTTTTATTGAACAATGATGTAGAAACTAATAATTTTTTTTTTTTTTTTTCTTGGTCGTAGTGTATACTTATAATATAGTAGTTAAAGTTTACACATTTATCCTAAAAATTATTTAAAAAATAAATATTGATTAAAAATTTTCAACATAAATATTTCAATTTTTTGAATAAATTTATAAATTACTTTATTTATAATTTAAACTTATTATGAAAATTTAAGCTCATTTTGGCTCAACAAAGCTCTGTTCGTAATGCTCATTTAATAAACAAGCCAAGCTTGAGAGTAAATTTAAGGCTTGTTTATTAAATGAGCCAAGCCTAAGCTAGCCAAAGCTTGGCTAATCTCATTTGCAACCCTAGTTACGACTTTCAAATCTAAGATGTGTGTTCACCCTTTCTTTCATCCTTTTATTCTCAGGCATTTTATCTACCATGGGCAATGCTTGCATTGGATGTCATTTTTGGTTCTCCTCTCATGCCAGATCTGCTGGGAATCATTGCAGGGCATCTATATTACTTTTTGACTGTGTTGCATCCACTTGCAACTGGAAAGACACTGTTGAAGACTCCAAGATGGGTGTATCCTTACATTACTTGGTTCCCCTTTTGGGAATTGGGAAAAGTATATATGGCAGTTTGCAATATAGTTTGCATATGTGTTCAATGTGCAGCCATCATTCAACATATCTTCTATCCATGTCCCGCTCTCTTGATAAACTTTCCTGCTCAGTTTTCTTATTGCATTAGGAAGTCATTGCAAGTAGTAAGTCTTTATGTTATGTTCTGATTAACCACTCTCATTCATCCACAGAATAGGTGTTCTTCCTGAATTTTGATCACATAATGGTATCTTTTGAGGCAGCAATGATTCGGATCCAGATGGTATAACTAGGACTATGATGAAATATTACCACGGTGTCTGTCATTGCTAATTGTTTAATTATGTGATTAATCTTCAATTGATTGATACCTGTCTAGAAAATATTTCTATTTAATCTTTCATGTTCGAGCAATTTCCTGAACTATATTGTAGACATAAACTGGTTGCAATGTGGAGAATAGGAGCTCCGGCCCCAACCACCAATAGGACCGTCCAACCCGAAAGAAGTACTGGTGTGGCTTTCAGTGGGAGATCTTACAGACTAAATGATTAGTTATGCTCCGCCATTACCTGTTTCTGATGATTCACCTATTACTTCAACTTCCTTCCTCATCAGTTGTTCAGATGATGCAGCTAACACGGAGTGAAGTGTTTGATTCAGTCATAGATGGGATTTAAGAGAAGGTTCTGACTGCAAATTTCTTTCTTCCTTTTTTTTTTTTTCAACAGCTTTACATTTTTCTTAACTTGGGTTTTCTAGGATTATTGGATTGATGTACAATTAAATGGAAAGGACAAATAATGGCGATGAAATTTCTTAGCCTCCCATTTCTATTGCTGATTTTTCTTAATCTATTTTCCCACTTTCTTTTCATTTGTGGCCATGGCTGAAGATGATTAAAGTAATGGACTTAGTTCAGGATGAAATACAGGATGTATATTTTCTTGGCCATGGACTCAAAAGTTTTAAGATGACAAAATTCAGTAATTAGTGGAGAATATTAGACAACTGTTTTTCTTTGCTTTTTGAACGCTTCAATAGAATCTTTGAGATTACTTGGGAGTTGTAACCAACAACATGGTAGGAACATCATTACATATGTATAAGGATGTATTTTAAATTAGTATTATTTGAACAACCCCCTCCCCTTTTTATTTTTTTATTTTTTATTTACACGATATACATTAGTGAGTTGGTTGTTAGTAGTAAGAGGAGAGGGGAAGCATGGCATTGCTAAGTAGTGCAAAGTCTGACACATGTTAGGCTTTGAGCATTCAAGGATTAAAATTCCTTGGATGCTGGTTGGAGGACTCAAACCCGAGTCCTCCAACCATGGTTTGGCATGGATATTCTCTTGATGGATGCGTCTGTTTTCGTTTAAGGAGCCACACTTTTCTGGTCATGGTTGTGTTGGTTGATGAAAGGAGGGTTTTATGTGACTGATCCAGACCCTTAGTGGTGGATAAGCTTGAAACTCCGAGAGTACAATATTTGGTGGAACGACTCTTCTTCATTCCTCTGGTTTTCAGTAGTAGCCTTTTGTCCTTCAAGGCTAATGGCGGTTTGTTCATCCAAGCAGGAGGTGCTAGAGTTGGCTGTTTGGATAGACGATTTTGTTAGGGCATTATTATAATTTTTTTAGCCTTTGGGTCATTATTTTTTTGGACTTTAAGCTCACTGTTGAAAATTTTTTTATGGGTGTGTTTTTCGTGGACTTTAGATCCATTTGTAATATTTTACTTTGAATTTCTCCTATATATGTAATTTGTTGTTGTACTTTTCTGAATTTAAAGTCCCATTAATATTAACAACTAGTCTCTTTTCTTTTTTTTTGGCCAAAAAAAACCCTGAGTCCCCTTACCTCTCACGCCCTTTGGTTTTAATTGATTAAAATAATGTAATATTGAAAAATGCCTTATGGCTTGTGTGTATTATACTATTATTGTTACAAAATGAGAATTTACCCTTAGAGAAAACCAGAAAGAATTTTATGAAAGTAGTTTTTAATTATCTTTAAACATTTGAATATTCGATTTTGTTCTTTTGACTTTGTTTGTTTTGTTGAAAATGTTTTTTGTATTTTTTAATATTTGGAACGCTTGGAAAAATTAATCAATGAAAAATATTTTTCTAATCAATAAAAATTAAGTCATTTTCTAAATTTTTACAAATTCATTATAATAAAAAATATATATATACTTACTACCGACGATCATTAACTCTTTTGACAAACTCATTTTCTAGATTTTGATAAATTTATTAACCAGTCGATCACCGATATTTATTATTGGTGACCATCAATAGCCACCGTTAGACATCGGCGACCACCAACATCTACCATTTCGGCGATTGCTAAATTTACTATTTTTATATATATATTTTTTCTCATATTTAACAATAAAAATTTAAAAGTATGAAATTATTATAAGTTTAAATATGTTTATAAGTCTTACAAATTGAATTTTTAAATATTTTTTAATTAATTTTTAATATTATAACCAAATAATAGAAAAATGTTTTTTAAAAAATATTTTTTCAGAAAATATTTTTCTTGTAAAATATTTTACAAATAAAAATTATTTTTCGCAAAATAAATGAATCTTTAAATTGCATTTATTTTACATTCCTTATAGAATCAACATAATACATTTGGAAATTTTCAAATATATAATATGATTTAAATTGTATAAAAATACGAACAAACTTCGATCACATTAAATAAAAAAATTAGTGAATTAACATCAAACATTTTATAAACAAAAACTACTATGTTTGAGGTAATGGACTCGAGTGCCATAATATGCAATATATATTCTTTGATTCGTTCACCAAAAAAGAAAAATTGTTAATGACTAAAACTACCAATTCAATAAAAAATTCACCATAAAAAGTATTTAGGCTTTGATTCATTTAATTATGGCTGTGATTATAACAAAGTAAAAAACGATGTCGTATAATGCACATAAGATAGATACGACTATTATTTGGTCAAATAGCATGAGTAAAAATGAATCCTAAAATAACGGAAACGCGAATGGTAGAAATTGAATAGTTGAAGAGAAGACCAAGCAAAACGGACGGTCCAGAAAGTTTCAATCAACGAGATCCGATCGTTCACATTTGAAAGCTCTCTGTCCGTATTAATCGCCTCTTATTATTATATTTATAATTAAGATTAATTTACCATAAGAAGGCAACAGATACACAACACTTTCCAAAGCCCAAAACCGAAACACAAAACGAGCTAATACGGAGCTTTACAAAACACAGCAATTTACAGAGAAAGAGAGTTTAGATCAAATTCGCAAAGACAAAATGTCGTGGCAAACTTACGTAGATGAACACTTGATGTGCGACATTGACGGCCAAGGCCAGCATCTTAGCTCTGCTGCCATTATTGGCCATGACGGTAGTGTCTGGGCTCATAGCACCTCTTTCCCTCAGGTACAATTTTTCTTTTCTTTGATCCATTGATTAATGTACCTGATTCTATTATTGCGATTCAGTTGATTTTTTTTTTTTTTCATTGATTGTATTTGAATCTTGATTCTGGAAGGATGCGGTTCGGTTTTTGATCTTTTTGGTTTGTTGAATATCGGTTTGCATGTTGATTTATGATTCGATATTTGAAGTAGAACTTGTGATTTCTTCAAAATGACTGAAAATTTGTGAACAGGCTGATCGTAGATCGCAAAATTTGCACATTTGCTTGGTTGATTCAGGCAACTGGCAATTGGTCTGCATGTCCATTTATATATATATATTGTTACATTTTGTTTGCATTTGTTTCTTAGCCCAAAGATTTATGAATGGTCTTTACAGGAAAAAAAAAGTGTAGTTGCTACTTCTAATACCGATTTTTTAATCAACTATTTATCGAGTTTGAGAGACCTGTAAATGTAATTTGTGTTTTTTTTTTTTTTTTTTTTTTCCTAATTGTAGTTCAAGCCCCAGGAGATCACTGACATCATGAAAGATTTTGAGGAGCCAGGTCAACTTGCCCCTACAGGCTTACACATTGCGGGTGCAAAGTACATGGTTATCCAGGGTGAGCCTGGAGCTGTTATCCGTGGAAAGAAGGTGATGGGCATTATTATATTTATATATGCTCAACCTTATCATTGTTGTTGAATATATAACGATTCACTTTAGCTCAGACTCATTGGGTTTATCAGGATGAAGTTTTTTCAAAGATTTTAATTCTTGAATTAATGCTCTTGTTTTTATTTTATATTGTATCATATAGGGCCTTATTACCAATAAGTTTTTGGTTCAATGGTACTGTGTAGTCGCTAAGTCTCAATGCCAAATTTTTATATATAAGTGCCTTATTCATACATTTTTTATGGGTGAACACATGAAAAGCAAACTTAGCATGCTTAATGTTGCTGAATTGACTGTGCCTTTGTGTTTGACGCTTGGCTGTTTTGTTTTGGCAGGGATCAGGAGGGTTGACCATAAAGAAGACTGGCCAAGCTATTGTTGTTGGCGTCTATGAGGAACCTGTGACTCCAGGACAGTGCAACATGGTCGTGGAGAGGTTGGGGGATTACCTCATCGATCAGGGGCTGTAGGCCTAGTCTATCACAATTTATTATATTTCTTTTATGGAGTTACAAGTACTGTTTTTTGTTTCTTTTTTCTTTTGTTTTTGATCTCCGGTTCCAAGTTTGCAACCTCTTCTGTTGAAAGCCTTGAATTGGCAATGAAGATGTTGCAGACAATAACCATGCGAGAACTAAATTTGTTGTTTGGCGTTGGCCTGTTTTGACTTGCATTATTACCTTGATAAATCTTGAATTAATGTGTATTCATGGGTTTTTACCCGCATCTTTATCCTGATGCAAATTACAATTAATGGTGTTAAATCATTTTTTACATTTCTGAATCATTTAGTTGTCTAGTTGTTAAGTTACAGGAAAGAACAATTCGATTCACTTTTAGCATAATCTCAATTGAGTAGTTACCATTTTTATGGTGGTGCTTTATCGGTAGGGAATTGAATAGCAAATAGCAAGTGGTCAATTCTGCTTTTGAGTAGTTAAGATGTGGAAAATTTGACCTGCTTTGCAACCACTTGCAATTTTTAATTTTGATATTAGAGAAAGCATCATCATCATCACCAGAAAATTATTGGATATTTGTGAAAGTTGCAAGGACAATATTTATAAAACAGACCTCCAAAGATTCTTATTGCTTTTACCTGCATTGGGCATGTAAAATTTGTACAAAATTGCTAATGGGTCTTATTGATATTACTGTATAAAGCAATTTATTGAAAATATTAATTTGAGATAATTAAATTTTTGTTTTTAAGATGAATTTCATATATTTTCATTATAAATATAACTTTTTTTTTTCAAAAATTACTTTTTTTTAACAGCATTTAAAATGATACTTATCTGAAAAAACAGTATTAATCTTAATCAAGGTGCTTGGAAAGGAGTTTATAAATGGAAATAATTGTTCATTATTGTCTTAGTCCAACCATTGACAAATCCTCAATAAAGTCATCAATGAATTCAAACCCGCAATTTCAAAAATCACATCACATTCATGATTGTGCATCCAATTAGTCATGGTTTCATTCAATGTGTTTAGGAATAGTTTCTCTGTCATAATTAAAAGTAGATTGTTGCTGCTCTAATGCTCTTTATTTCTAATTAACTGATTAGCTTCATTTTAAGCAATGGACATTTCAAAATTTGACCCACACTTGAAATCAAAGAAATAAAAAAGGGTTGTCCAAAAAGCAAGCATGTGATGATTTTTCTTGTAGGTTCTTAAATAAAATTTTCTAAGACAATATCATTTGGATTCACAGTTCCATTGTTTTCATAAGAAAAAGAAATTTGATAATTCATAGATACGAATTATTAAAAAAATGAAAAATTAAGGGCTGACTATATATTACTAGCTTTTGATAATTGTGATTTGTGACCACCAAAATTATACGCCAAACCTTCTTTAATCATCTGTAAGGGACCGAAAGATCTCTTTTCCTTTTCAGCTGGGGGCCCAGAAATTTTCAAAAATTCTAACCGATATTCTCTGTGATA
>CATKHJ010428273.1:0-12253 GCA_949750685.1 Vernicia montana | reverse complement strand
GAGATGATTTTGGAAAAAAGAGATTTGATTACTCAAACTTTAATTAATTAAAATGATTAATTAAAAAGATTAATTAACCACTTGAGTGAAAATTTAATTTTTAAAAAAAAGGATTAATTAATTAATTAAAAATCAATTTTAATTAGTTAATTAATATCTTTTTTTTAAATCAAATTTTCACTCAAATTGGTTAATTAATCATTTTAATTAATTAATCTTTTTAATTAATTAAAGTTTTGAGTAATCAAATCTCTTTTTTCAAAATCATCTCACTTTCCGAAACGGAACTCCGCTCTGGTAAAATCACTCACCCTCCACCAACCAAAAAGAAGGTATAATCTCTTACCCTCAATCAAACCTCAAATCAAACCAAGCCAATCAAATCTGACCGATTTTTAAGCCCCCTTTCCACCTCATAGTGGAACGAACTACGCGGGTTTTGATTCTCATTCAAATGGGTACGTAGGCAAGCTTGGAATCTAAATCCAAGTTTCAAATTCAAATTTCAATCAATCCTCTCCCCGTTTATTTTCCATGTAAATGTCGAATTTATACTTTCCATGTAAATTGTAATTAATGTTATTTAGTTAATCATTTTTGGATTAAATGAGCGATTTTGTGATTTCTCTAATACTCATAAGGGTTAGAGAAAATACTCTCCTTTACTTGTGGATGTTTAAATACTCGCTCTTTATTTTTCCATCTGTCTCATAATTATGCCATGTTCATGCATTATGAATTGTCATCAATATTCGTCATCCATGAAATCATTTTTCAAAAAGTCAAATCAGATTTAAATGCCAAATCGAGATTATTCAAAACCAAAAACCTAGTCTCCGAGTCCAAACTTGGTTCGAAGATTAGTGATTTTATCATTAGGTAAATTAATCAAAAGATTAATAAATTAGAGTCAAATTGGGTTTTTCCCTTAATTTTTTCATTTAAAATAAATTAGAGTGGCGACTCCTGAATCCTTTTCAAAAATCAAAAATCAATGTTCCGAGGCGATAGCCGCTTCCAATCATGAGCACAAAAACTCGTTCCTTAACCTCCCTTAAAAATCGCTCTCGCCTTTCATTAAGGCAATTCATTTTTCTCCGAGCGATGGGAGGGACGTTCGGGCGAGGCCTCTGGCCACTTTTTCAATAAAACAAATAAAGACGAAACCGAATTCACGGTTTAGGTCAAAGTCCTGCATCAATGTTCAAAGTCAAAACTAAAATACAAGTGTGATGCAGGAAATAAATGAAAAAATCCTCAAAGTTCAGAGTCTAATGAAGTAGAATGTCTTCCAGTCCACAGCATGTAAGGGGTCTAGCCTCCAGCATATGACACTTATGACTACACCTAGGAGTGATTGGCAACCATAAAGTCTCTCACTCGGTCTATCTTTATGTGGATCTAAGCAGCAGCACAGGTCAGAAGAGAGAAGTCCAAACTGATGGCAGTATGCTGAGAATACTAATAGGAGTAAGGTGAGCTCTCATCATGGGTTAATCCTACAACCAAAAGAATAAATGGAATCAATTTCCTAGTGAAGTAGGAGTAGGAAAAGGTTAGGGGTCATACCTGAGATGAAGAGGTTATCCAAGCTCCTGGGATTCAAACATCAACATCCATTAGTGTAGTGGCTAAAAGAAGACCTTGTGCCTTTCTTAGAAGTCTTGGAAGCTACAAGGGCTGGAGCTTTCTTTGAAGTGGTGATAACTTGTTTTTGAGAAACGCTAATTCTTTTTGGGAAAGTAAGAGTCTGTATCTTCATCTTCCTCCTCAGCCTCATTTTCTACAAAAGAAATAAATGGTCAAATGGAGAGAAATAAAGTAGCTGCAAGCACTAAAGATGAGATGCTTGTACTCAGACTCTTAAGATTAGAACTAGTGCATCATATCTAAGCAGTCACTAATTTTCAAAGAAACTCAGAGCTTCCACAGTAGAGTTGCCCATTAGAGAGATTGGAATGAATAAGAGCTTTTTTTCCTTAGAGTAACCTCAAATCTCCATACTTGGGTGTAAGTCTGTCCTTTTATTTATTCTAATTCTTGGAGGATTTGGGCCAAGACTTGATTTGTAGAAGGCTTGGCATAATTCCCAAGACTAGTTCTTCCCTATTCTCTAGAGGAAATGAAGAGTCTAGTGGATGCATGAAGTCTACAGGTCCAAGGATTCAGAATATTGCAAGAAAAAATGTGGGGTTGGACAAAGCACTTGAGAGTCTGTGGATTGAACTGGAGTAACTTGAACATTACCTGAGGAGTCTGCTCTTTTTGTCTAAAGAAGCCATACAAGAAGGGGCTGTTGATGTTGTGGCAGGAGTACAAGCTGCCAAATGCCGAAAACAAATATGTTAAATTCTAACTTAAAGTATTTAAGTTGCATTTAAATTTTACAAAAATTTCGGCAGAGTCTCCCCTGAAAAATAATCATTCTAGAGACACTTGTCTCTATTCAAACCAAAAAAAAAAAAAAAAATCATTCTCACACCCTTATCTCTCTAACCCTACATAAAACTTCAATTTACATTGCAAAAACCTCAAGAAATACCAAAAAAAAATTGTCACGCAAGCCAAACATCCACAATTTCGGGTCATATGATTATGAAACTCATTAAATTCCAAGAGACTTTTAATTAAATCCAGAGTCTTAAGGATGATTTTGAGTTTTAGCAATTATTTTAGCACGGAATTTAATAAGTCTCTTCTTCATTGTTTGTTCAATTTTATTTCCATTTCCATTTCACTTTTTTTCTTATTAAATTTCACCTAAAGTTCCAAACCAATAATAGAATTTACTTTGTTTCTCTTGAGGGGGGGATTAGGAAGCTTCCATCCTTGGAAATATTCATGATGCTGGTGCAATCCCTTGTGCTGGTAATATCCCTGGTGTTGGTACTATCCCTTGTACTAGTGCTATATCCCTTGTGCTGATACTTTTCCTTGTGCTTGTGCTATTTCTGTGTACAGTAGAATTTTAACTAAAATTTGATTTCATAACAAATTTTCAATTAAAAAAAATATTTATTTTCATTTATATATATATATATATATATATATATATTCTGATTTAAATATATATATATATATTCTGATTTAAATAATACCAACTATTTTTGAAATATTTATATATTTTATACATATAAGGATTTTAAAATTAAAATCATGTATGTATATATTTATATATAAATGTTTTTGCTAGTTTGGTATGTGTAGTTTAATTTTATCAATTATTATTATTATTATTATTAAATATATTAGTTATGTACATTTTAATTTTTTAATTGCATTCTTCTATTTATATATAAAAAAAAGAAAATAAATACATAATATAAATATATACTTAATTTCTGTATTTTTTACATTTTTCTTAAATTTTTTTAAATTTCTTTATATATATATATATATATATTAATATTTTTTAGATATATATATTATATTATAATAATATATTATAATATTAAAAAAAATGGGGAACAAGCTAGCTTGAGTCAGTGATGACTCAAGCTAGCTTGGTGGGACCCACTATTTAAAAAACAAAAAAAAGGTAAAAAGCCAAATTTTGAAATCGAGAAAGCCAAACATAAATGTACCTGGGCTAGATAAGGTGAACGGTGATGCAAGCAGCGACAACGGAGCTGCTGCCGACAGCGAACATATGCATGGCCGGTGGCGATAGGAGCTTTCGCCGCCGGCGGTGTTGGGAAGATAAAAAAAAAAAGAGAGAGAGAGAGAGAGAGAGAGAAGGAGAGTAAAATAATAAAAGGGATTTACTTGGATGGGTGAGTTTCAAAATTGAAGCAGCTTGTGGGTATAGATCTTGAGAAGTGAGGGAATTTGTGTTGGACAAAAGAGAGAGTGCATTTAGAGACTTAGGTATGTAAATGGTTTGGTGTGGGATTTTGTCGAGAATCTTAAATGGGTTTCAATTTTAGCAAGGGAAGAAATTTGATAATAATAATAATAATAATAAGACCCATTTAAATTCAAAAAAAAAAAAAAAAGATTTTGCATTTGGAGATTCAACGGGATTTTGGCTAGGAATAAAATATGGAGAATATGGGGATTGGGCTGTAGATTTGTTAAAGACCAAAAATCCAAGCTTAAATACTTAATAGATGCAAGGTTTAAATTCAGCCTAGCATCTGCGGGAGGCATTTGTTAGACCCATATTTGTAGTGGGCTGGAATTTATTGAGTCAAACAATGATCAATTAATTTAGGCTCATGAGTTGAGGATCCATGAAGAATAACACCCTACAAATTCTTGGGAGACTAGGCCAAATTCTTGACGGTCTCTAGAAGATTCTGGAAGCAAACGTGGCTATAAAAGGAGTAAAAGAGACTATAAGGGGGATATTGGCCTGGAAGTTAGAACGTGCGTCTAGGAAGTGAGATTAGTGGATAAAGAGGTTACAGAAATGGAACTTGAAGCAAAAGAAAAGGGGCTTAGTGGGGGAGTGGAGCTAAATGTGGGAACTAGCCACCTGCCAAGCACTATAAATACAATGAAATTCTAAGAACCAAGGACCAACAACAGACAATCAACAATCAATCAAGAACAGCAAATTCGAGCTACTCAAGCAAATCATTCCAAGCTTCCAAAACTTTTACATTTCCTGTCAAAGTCTCTTGGTTTATTTTCATTTACTTTTCAAAGTCTCTGTAAAGCCTCTTGGCTTTTATCAATTAATTTTTAAAATTTCTTCAAATTACAAAATCATTGTATTTAATGTACTCAAGTTTACATTAATACAAGTCAAAAAGTTACAAAATTACATTTCTTTTAGTTTTCTTTCATGACAATTGGTGAAGCTTCAACTAGTGAATCCAAGGACCTTAAGAGACTATTGTCCCTTTATCTCTTTCCACAATCTCTTCAAGAAGTTAGAAACGGGTGAAACCCCCAAGAGTCTCTGGCACGCCTAGCATTCATTTAACAAAAAAAGGGCACCAACAATAATAATAAATTATTTTATATATATATATATATATATATATATATATATATATATAATTTTTAGTATATATTTATATATATATTTATGAATTAATATTTATAAATATATTTATAATATATACTTAAAATTATTAAATATATATTTATAAATATACCCCTATATATTTTATATTTACACGTTTCGTGTCCTATAATTTTAGAAATTGACGTTTTCACGTTTTCATTTCCATTTTTGTGCAATCTAGGCTATATTTTAGAGGCCAAAACAATGCTCATATCATCTTCTTCTTCTTTTTTATTATTTTTTTATAGTATGGATAGAAAGAATCGATTCTAAATCTATTGCTTACGTCGTATATGCATTTACCACTAGGCTATATCTTGGTGTGCAATGCCCATATCATCTTTGATTCTTTTACAAAGGGAATTGAAGAAATAAAATATAATTGTTCTTAAAATTGATTTTTTTTTATTAGGATTTATGATTTGTATTGATTTAGATTGTTCAAAAAAAAAAAATTTATTTCTTTGATTTCATGAGTCAAATTTGGTTTAGAGTTTTGTTCAAAAAATAAAAAAGGATTTAGAGCTTTTCTTTTCCATGCTTAGATTTTTTTTAATAGAATTTATATAGTCTACTTTTTGATAAGTTGTTTGTTTCTCTACTAATCTATTACTAATATATAGACTTGTTAATTTATAAAAATAAAAAATGAGAGAAATTAATAAAGTGCAAAATTGGCTCGTGCAAAGGTAAGACAAGTTCTAGATAAAGAATACAAAGGACAAGAAGATTCAAAGAACACGGATTTTTTTTTTCACCTAATATATTTAGGTTGATTGCTTAAATAAGAGAAAAATTTAAAATTAACAAGGAAAGAGAGAAATAAGATTGAAATAGAAAAACAAAGGATAATTTTATCAATTATAAAAAAGTTTTTTTCAGAACGGTTTTGTTAAAACCAAAACAATAACATTGTCCACATGATGTAATCATTGATCAGTTATAGATCTAGAGTATATGTAATGGGCTAGATTTCTTGTATGGACTTGGGTTAAGTATAGTGGCTCAATGGTCTTTGATAGCCTGCAAAAGAGAGAAAATGGACGTTAAAAAGCCAAGCCCCTCCGACGCTCAAGTTAGCAATGGTGCTTTAGAGGTTGTTAGGAAGATCTGAACTTCCTTGTAACCAAAATTTTTAGTAAGAGAAGGAGATAAGAGTTTATAGAAGCAGCTACCTCACATTGAAGGGGTGCCTTGCCTTTTATACTCAGTTGTAGTAGTAACTTGCTAGAGAATGATTGCACGCATCCCTAGGCTAATGATGAATTGTCGGGTCCTTCGAGGTTGGTGAAAAGCTTTTGCTGTCAGGGGAGATTGGTACTGGAGGGCATGATCTCCGATGCAGGGTCTGGGCAGGCATAACTTTATCATGTCATACGTCACTTCTTAAGGCGATCCTCATTAAATAATCGAATGACCACTACTATAGTAGCTTTCCATGTGACTCCCTGCTCACTGGCAAGGAGGGTTGAAGGAGAAGGGCGACCTCACTGGAAGATGAGCTGCCTTGCTGGGCTGCCGATTCCACTGAGGAGGCCTTTCTTCTTGGTCTTGGATCTCGAGGCCCATAGATAATGGACAATTTTATTCCTTACCATATGCTCCTCCTGTTTCACAGAGGCAAGGAGTGCCATGGCAAAACACATTTTCTCAGTCTGTGCCACGGCTTATCAGGGATTTAGCATAGTCAGGCCCAATAATGAAACCTCGATTGAAACACATTTTCTTAGTCTGTGCCACAGCGATGAGCTTACTTCCTCAGTGCAATTCGAGGTGTGGCCTCGTTGTCTTGCGTTCGCTTCTTATCTTCATTACTCTAGGGCAGCTTCTTTAAGAAGGCTTAAATATTTTCACTTTCTGACAGCTAAGATTGTGTATTAAGTGAGAGGGTGACTTTTGATGTTCTCATGAACATGTGGCTCAATATCAGCCAAAAGATTCAAAAACTATTTTGCCATGTGTCCGTTTTCACCGTTTCACGGTCGATTTGAATTTCAGAATTTGAAATTAATGATGAGAAATGGTTTTTGAGAGCTTAAGATATAAATACCCATTTTCTTCCATCTGCTAGAGTTTTTACCCTTATTTTTGTTCTCTAATTGTTGATGTTGTTGCTATTTTTCTCTATTCTTGAGAATTTTTTGCATTCTTCTATGAAATTTTCCTTTTTCTTTAAATAATCTCTTCTCTGTTTGTTAATGGCTCCCAAGCAAGACCTTACTACTATAAAAGAGTCCATGGTTCAACACTAGACTTCTGTTAGTCCCACCACCGGTATTAAAGACTTCAAGGGCTTCAAGAAGAATTTGGAAGGGAAGCCTGAGTTCGACCTGCGCATCCCAGGAGAGAATGAAAGGATCTTTAAGGCTCCTGATAGCGATGCAAACTTGGTGGAAATTCCTAAAGATGACAGGAATTACGTCTTCTTTTACCACCAAATGGAGGTTAGATTGAGGTGGCCTCCCTCTCCATTTTTTGTGGAGATTTTTAATAACTTTCAGGTAAACCCGATGACCCTGCATCCGAATGCCATCAAAGACATTTTTTGCTTCGAGGTGATCTGCACCACTCTGAAGGTGATACCTACTGCCAAGGCCTTTCAGGTCTTCTTCAAGGTGATTAAGTCGTCTGAAGGTGGTTCTTGTTGCACCTTAGCGAGGCTGGGTCGCTACCTTTATACTGGGAAAGAGAATAAAATTTTGAACTAGAAGACCAAGTTCATTATTATTGTGAGGAAAGGGGAACAAGGTTTTGGTTTCCCTAGTCATTTGATGTGTCTGGCTGCTGGGCTCGCAGATTGGCCCACCAACTTGAGAGAGGAAGAAAAGACCATCACTCGAGGTAATTCACTCTATGATATAAAGAAATTGAGCATCACTTATACCCTCGAGGACGCATAAGGTATAGTAGCACTTTGGGTTATTCAGATAAAGGATTTTTGGGGTGAGTAGTGTATATCTATTATATGTTATGTTGTTACTCTCTCTTCTTTTGATTGACCTCTGAATGTATTTATGTCTTTACAGCAGTGGATTCATCGTCGAGGACTACTGAAGAGTCATAAATGATCACGCTAAAGGTGTGAAAGCTAAGACTTTCAATCTAGGTGCTCAGCTCCCCATCCTCGATGCTGAAACTGGGCGTTTAAGGCCTCGAGCTAGTGGTGATTGGGAGCCTATTGCCTAGGAGGTTCTTGCTAAGAGAACAAAGAAGACTATTGGTCGCAACAAGCCTGACTCGAGCATCAAAATCAAAGAGCGCACATTAATCAGTAGGGATGTTATTTTTTATAAGTCTACTATACTTCAACCAAGAAATGAATTTCCTATTTCTTCTGACACATGTGTGAAGAACTCAATTAATCTTGCAGAAGTTGAGGTGGAGAATTTAGAACCACTTTGTAGAGAATGATGTTTTATAACAAAACCCAGTTCAATTTCCTACTCTAATTGAGACAGAAGAATTACAACAAGATGAGCATTCTATTACTACACATAAACCAAAGAGAGAGAGGAGAATACCTTAGAGATTAGATTATTTAGATTATGTTGCATATACATTGGTTGTGGCACAGGAAATTGATGATGTTGGTGAACCATCCACTATTCAAAAGTTGTTTCTTGTAATAATTCAACTAAGTGGTTAATCGAAATGCAAGAAGAGGTGGAGTCTCTCTATAAAAATTAAACTTGGGAATTGGTGAAACCGCCTAAAGAAAAGAAGATTATTGGTTGCAAATGAGTATTTAAGAAGAAAGAGGGCATTCTAGGTGTTAAAGATGCTAGAGACAAGGCACAGTTGATTGCAAAGGAACATAATCAAATTCATGGAATTGACTTTAATGATTTTTTCTCAACTGTTGTTAAACATTGCTTTATTTGTGTCTTGCTTGTTTTAGTTTCCATGTATGACTTAAAGCTAGAACAACTAGATATCGAAATTGCCTTCCTGAATGGTGAGCTTGAAGAGAAAATTTATATGTCACAACCTGAGGGTTTTGAGATTGAAGGTAAATAAGATCATGTTTGCTTGTTGAAGAAATCGTTGTATGGTTTGAAACAGTCTTCAAGATAGTAGTACAAGCGATTTGATTCTTTTATGTTTAAGCAAGGCTATTTGAGTAGCCAATATGATAGTTGTGTATTTTAGAAAACTTGATGATGGCTCATTTATTTATTTGCTACTTTATGTTAATGATATGTTTATTACTGCCAAGAATATTTCTGAGATCAATAGGTTGAAAGAAGAGTTGAGCGATGAATTTGAGATGAAAGATTTGGGAGCTGCTAAGAAAATTTTGGGGATGAAAATTCTAATAAAAAGAACTAAAGGTAAACTATATCTAACTCAGAAGAGTTTCATTAAGAAAGTTCTAGAGTTTTTTAGCATGAAAAATGCCAAACCTGTAAGTACTCCACTTACTGCTCATTGTAGACTTTATGCTGCTTTATCACCATATTATGAAAAAGGATATTGAGTACATTTCACATGGTCCTTATTCTAGTATGGTTGGTAGATTCTAGTGCAGTTGGTAGTATCATATATGTTATGGTTTGTACTCGCTCTGACATTTCACATGCAGTTAGTGTTGTTAGTAGACACATGTCTAATCCTAGTAAAGAGCATTGCCAAGCTGTGAAATGGATTTTAAGATACTTGCGTGGCATTACTGATTGTTGTTTGGAGTTTGGAAAGAGTAAAGGTAATGTGGTTGGTTATGTTGATTCAAATTATATAGGTGATATTAATAGAAGGAGATCTATTACTACTTATGTGTTTGCTCTTAGCAGCAGTGCTATCACATGGAAAGCTACTTTAGCATCTACAGTTGCATTTTTGTGAGGTCTCACCCGAACACCCCTCTCCTCGCTCGGAAAAATGAATGCCTTAAGGAAAGACTAAGCGATTTTTAAGGGAGGTTAAGGTACGAGTTTCGGTGCTCACGATTGGAAACAGCTATCGCCTTGAAAAATTGATTTGATTTTTGAAAAGGTTCAGGAGTCGCCATTCTAATTTATTTAAATTGAAAAATTAAGGAAAAATCCAATTTGATTCCAATTTATTAATCTTTGATTAATTTACCCAAAGATAAAGTCACTAGTCCTCGAACCAGGTTGAGTTCGGGGACTAGATTTTTAGTTTTAAAATAATCTCAATTTGGCTTTTTAGTTTAATTTGACTTTGAAAATTGATTTCATGGATGACAAGTATTAATGACAGTTATAATGCATGAACATGGCATAATTATGAGACATATGGAGAAAATAAAGAGCAAGTATTTAAATATTCACAAGTAAATGAGAGTATTTTCTCTAGGTTTTATGGGTACTAGGAAAATCACAAGATCGCTCATTTACTCCAAAAATGATTAAATTAACTAATAATTGCTTTAATTTAAAATTTACAAGAAAAGTAATAATTTGACATTTACATGGAAAATAAAAGGGAAAGGGGATTGATTGGGATTTGAATTTGAGGCTTGGATTCAGATTCCAAGCGTGCCTACGTACCCCATTGAATAGGAATCAAAACATATGTAGTTCATTCTACTGTAAGGTGGAAGGGTTTAGAGATTGGTCATATTGATTTGATTTGATTTGGGGGTGATTTTGGAGTTGGTGCGAGAAGATGATGTACCTTCTTTTTGGGGGATTTTGAGTAGGCAAAGTGATTTTTCGGACCTAAATACTGTTTTATCGGCTTTGGATGATGGATTTAAATTAATCTCGGAGGAAATTAATTTGATAATTTGGTTGCTTTAATTACCGAATTTTAATTAATTAAAAAGATTAATTAATTAAAGTGATTAATTAATCAGATTGAGTGAAGACTAATTGAAAAATTAATTAATTAATTAAAATTAATTTTTAATTAATTACCTAATTGGGAGTGAGTGGAAACTAATTGAAAAATTAATTAATTAATTAAAATTAATTTTTTAATTAATTAACTAATTAAAATTATTCAAAATGAGTAAGAAGACTAATTAAAGAGAGAGAGAGAAGAGAGCAATTGGATAACTATCAACAAAGGCTCTAAGGTGTGAAGAAAATGGAGGAAATGAGAAGGGTATTTATAGGGGCAGATGGGAGTTGGAAAAGACTAAAAATGGTCTAAAAAACAGAAAAAAAGGAGGAGTAAAGTCGAAATTTCGAAAAAAGGTAGATGGCCACGAAGTACACTGGCGGAAGTGCGTGTGCTTCACTCGCGTCCACGAACACTGATGGCGGCGTCCGCTAGAGCGTCTGGCTGACGCGCCGGCACGTCCAGCGGACGTGTCAGTACGGGATCGATTTTCGGGCTCCAGTTCAGTTTTTAGGGCTTTTCGGGTCAATTTCTAGGGGTTTCGGATCAGTTTTCAGGATATTCTGAAGTCTGAAAAATTATCAGTCAGTACCAGTGGATCCGAAATTAATTATTGGATATTTTAGCAGTCAATTTTGAGAAAAATTTGGTCAGTTTTGAGAAAGTGCTGTCTGGTACAGAAAGTTAAATCAAGGTCGGAAAAGTGTCAGTCTCCTTATAATATTATACATAAAAATCTATTTTTTCGAGGGGGCGCTGCCCTCTTGACCCCTGCCCACTAACCGGCTAGCGGGACCTTCGTATCGGCTCTGCATAGCGCACGAAATTTAGCAGGTGTCAAGTTGCAGCAACATCTTGAGGGTGTAAAATTGAGGATTCACAATTTTTTACTACAGAAGCAGAATATATGGCAGTCTTTAAGGCTATATTTGATTAAGAGGTTTGATTGGTGAGCTTACTTCAGATGATTGTCATCCATTATAATAGTTAAAGTTATATTCACTTGACAAATCATGAGAGGATGAAGCACATTGATGTGAGGTACCATTTTATTCGTGAGATTATTTCCCAAGGAAATATTATTGTGAAGAAAATTGGTACTGTAGATAATCCAACTGATATGATGACTAAACCCTCTTTCTGTAAGCAAGTTCAAATATTGCTTGGACTTGGTTGGTATTTGTCATATTTGAGACAAGCCTTTGAGGGCTTAATGGAGAAAGTAGAGAAAAATCTACTAATTTGTTACTGTAAGATTAAGAAAATTCAAGTCAAGGTGGAGATTTGTTATGATGCCCTTGAATCTTTAATGCCTAAATATATTTATACATAGTGACAGCTAGCTACACTAGTTTCTTGGTTAAGATAGCAATTAAGTTGGTTAGTTTCCTACAAGGTATAAGGAAAGGTGACTAACCATAATACTACATATAT
>CATKHJ010427994.1:0-21719 GCA_949750685.1 Vernicia montana | reverse complement strand
AAGTGCTCTAAGAATCTTGTTGTTGATATCTTCCAAAGAGTAACTCTTTCCAAACTTCTTCAAGCTAGTGACAATGCCAAGTAGACGATTTGTCATATCGGTTACATTCTCACTTGGCTTCATTTTAAAGAGTTCATATTCATGAACAAGCATTTGGATCTTCTTGGATTTTACTTGCTTGGACCCCTCATGGTAGTTCTCAAATGCATTCCAACACTCAAACCCAACAAGAGTTTTAGAAAGGATCACTCTCCAACCTAACAAGTGTTTAATGGCTAACACTAAACCCTTTTGAGTAATGAATGCTCTTACAACAAACACACAAGGTGTTAAATGAAAATTTAAAGTTTGAGAAGTAAATTTGCAAGATTTTTGTTGCTAGAGAGGTTGTTTGATGTATTAAAGGCTCTTAATGGGGGGTATTTATAGTTTCCCTCCATAAAAGAGCTGTTACAAAAGGAACGGGGCAAATCTTTCCTCAACAGCTATAAAATCAGCATTAAATGCTTTGTCAGACAAATTTTGCGGTCGCATTTCAATATTGCGCTCGCTATTAATGAATCGCGGTCGCGATCTTTATATCTTACCAACGGCTAGTGACATGTGGCACCAATCTATTTGCTGCTGAAGTTACCGTTGTAACTCTTTCTCAGCATATGAATATCACGTTCGAGACATGTATGTTGCGGTCGCTATCTTTATATCGAGCTCTGGCTTGCGGTCGCAACATTTCCCGCGAACCTTACTGCCTGAATTATGGATTTTGGGTTTTAGCTAGGTTGCGGTCACGATATAGTAGCAGTGGTCACTCTGTGCATATTGCGGGTGCAATGACCTTATTGCGAGAATGATTTACAAGGCATGCAGAACACTTAGAAATTTTTCTAAGTTTTTCAATACCAAGTTCTTTCTAGTTATTTTATCTACCAAAAACAAACTCAATTGAAATATTAGAACTATTCAATTTGATTGTCAAGATCAAAATAGAGATTAACTAAATTAAAAACTTAATATAGGTCAACACACAGGATAAAGATCCACAACTAGTAAAGATTAAAGAAGAAGTGAGAAAAGGTCAAGCTCCAGAGTTTGAAATCAAAGATGAAGTCCTCAGATGTGGAAATCGAATATATGTACCAAACGTAAAAGGATTGAGAGAAAGAATCTTGAAATAGTTACATCAAACCCCCTACAGTGTCCACCTAGGCGCTACAAAGATGCATCACGATGTTAAGGTTTATTACTGGTGGCTAGGTTTGACGAAGGATGTAGCGAACTTTGTGATATCTTGCCTCACCTATCAACAAGTGAAGATAGAACATCAAAAGCCATCGGGTTTAATACAAGAGATCAAACTACCTGAATGGAAATGGGAACGCATCACTATAGATTTCGTAGTAGGATTGCCAAGGACCCCAAAGGGGTATAACTCAATTTAGGTTATAGTGGATCGACTGACGAAATCAGCTCACTTCCTGCCGGTAAAGACAACTTATACTACAGCATAGTATGCACAACTTTATGTCGATCAAATTGTAAAGCTACATGGGATTTCGATCTCTATCATTTCAGACAAAGGCACCCAGTTCACATCGAGATTTTGGCAGAAGCTGCAAGAAGCTTTAGGCACTCAATTAGATTTCAGTACAACCTTCCACCCATAGATGGATGGGCAATCTGAAAGAACTATCCACATACTAGAGGATATGCTAAAAATGTGCGTTATTGATTTTGGAAGCAGTTGGGATAAGCATCTACCATTAATGGAATTTTCGTACAACAACAGCTATCATTCCTCAATAGGAATGGCCCCGTACGAAGCGCTTTACAGAAGAAAATGTCGATCACCTGTGTGTTAGGTTGAAGTGAGTGAGCAACATATTGAAGCGTCAGAAATGTTGAAGGAAACTATGGAAAAGGTGCCACTAATTCACAAGAGATTGAAAATTGCGTTTAGTCGGCAAAAGAGCTACGCTTATCCCAAAAGGAAAGAAGTCCACTTTGCGGTGGGGGATCACGTGTTCTTGAAAGTATCACCCATGAAGGGAGTGATGAGGTTTGGAAAGAAGGTTAAATTATCACCTCGCTATGTAGGACCATTTGAAATTCTGAGCAAGGTGGGGGAAGTATCCTACATATTAGCCCTACCGCCAGCTCTGGAACATGTACACCCAATATTCCAAGTGTCAATGCTGAGAAAGTACATTCCCAACCCTTCACATGTATTGCAACCCCAAACCATTGAGATAAGTGAGGATCTTTCATACGAAGAGATCCCTGTCGAGATTATGGATCGACAAATGAGGAAGTTAAGGAACAAAGAGATTGCAATGGTAAAAGTCCAATGGAAGAATCACGATGTCAAAAAATGCACGTGGGAGAACGAAAAGGATATGCGTTAACAATATCCTCAACTATTCCAATAGTATCTGTAAGTTCTCTAAATTCGAGGATGAATTTTCTTTCAAGGGGATAGAATGTAATACCCTAGACCTTAATGACCAAATTGCCATAGGAAATGAAAGATTAAATACAATTCACTTAAGATGCTAGGAATTTCTAATATTGCATATGAACTTTAGTAGTATAATGTTGTGAATTATTTCATAACAATTATATTAATAATATATGTATGAATATGAAAGTCATGTGAACTATATATGTATATGTTTATTATTAGTAAATAGTCAATTCATTATAACCAAATAGGTATTGGGTTAGGTTCAATACATAGTGTCAAAAATTTCTATGGCCATATAACCAACCAAGTATTGGGCTAGGCCCAATACAAGGTAATGGCCGGCCAAGACATGAATTTTGGAAGGGAAAATATAGTCTTGAATTATTCCATGTACTAAAAATATTAATTTCCATGTGATAAGTTCATTGAACCTAGACTATCATCGAAGTTTTTAGGAATTTAATTACTATTATAAATTTCTAAGGTCTTCTTTTAGGAATCATACAACCACTATTACCTATGCTTACTAATCCAATTTGACTAACTATTGGAAAACAAAACAATTACTATTGATTATCATTTTTTTTCTTTCTTCACCAAACATACAAAGAACAAAGTTTTTCTCTTTCTTTTCTTCATCGATTTCGGCCAAACCATTTTTAAAACCAAGGAAGGAGCTTCAAAGATAACAAATTAAAAACTAAAGTCTTTTTTTTCATCTTAATCAAGTTTTGATGAATTATGATCTTGAATGTTTGATTTTCTTTCTTTTTCCTTCTTTGAAGAATTAGGATACTCTTAGAAGAATTCTAATTCCTTGATGGAATTCCTTGATGGTTTTGTGTTTTAATTCATGGTTTGGATATAATTAGGTACTAATTGCAAGAATCAACAATTAATTTGAATTTGGTAATCAAATTATATATTTTTCCTCTTTCATGTTCTAAGTTGAAATTAAGAATTTTCTAACAAATGTTCAATCAATAAAACTTATGGTTTAATTAAGTAATTTGACATACTATTTTAATATATGTGAAAGCAAATTGAAGAATTGAATGAAAAATATTATTTTTCCCTTATTGAAATTCGGCCATCCTAGAAATTTTGAAAATCAATTGTTTATTTTATATTTTGAATATTAATTTATGCATAAATATATATTAATTTCATAATACCAAAGTTAATTTGAAATTGATTAAGGAAATCTTGAATTTCCCTTTTTGAAGTTAGATTAAGATTGGGGATTTTTTATTAGAAGTCTCAATAGTAAAAATTGATTGTTTAATTAAATTCATTAGTATGTTAATTAAAAATATATGAATACAATTTGAGAATTTAATATAAAATTTTGGTTTTCCCTTTGATTAGTGGTTTGACCATTTGGGAAATTATAAAGTTAAATTGATTTTCTTCAATTGATTGATAAATTGAAGTTATGAATACGCCAATAAAATGATCTATGATTGAATTAAAAATTTGATAAATAAAATTAGATTTTTTCTAAGTATGGTTTAACCCTACCAAGTGTGAACCTTATTGTATTGATAATATGCAAAAATATAAAATTTCTTATAATAAATTTAACTTGTATGATAATTGCACTAAGAAAATATGAAAAGAAAGTTGGGCTTTGTCCAAGGCCTATTCGTCCATTTTAATTGAAAGGCAATTAAGTATCAAAATATTGCTATGTATGTTTGTATGTGATATATGTAATAATTTTATCTAGTATTAAGTGATTAGTATCCTAAGTTTAGACATAGTGATACTAGAATTAGAAATAAAGTGAATTAACTACTTAAATGATTGTGATGACCCAAAAAGTAATTTGAATAAATTGGTTCTCTGTAGAACCTAAGGATAAAGTGTAAGAACAACCGGACGGCCGTCTCTTTTGTTTGTGCTAATTTAGGAGCTAAGGAAATTCTAAGGTGAATACATAATTACTCGATATGTTATGGGAATTCTAAATGATACTGTCATTCATTCACTCACCCATTGTACTCAACTTGATACCTTGATTGAAATTCTATACTATTGATATCCTTACATGAATCGAAATGCTAAAAGTATATTTTAAGACTTTTGGTCTATCTTGCATTGATATAATTATCCAATTGAAATCCTTACTCTTTGAAGAGTAATATTGTTTCACATGAAACCTATATGCTATTGCACTTTTATTATTGATACTAAAAGTAAAGCATAAATCCTCATCTGATGTGGGATATACATCAATCATGTGCATATCGTAAGAAGGCCTGTCGGGTAGGGATAATGTATCCGCATTAGCTAGGAAGGGTGGTCCTAGCCGCGAGACCTGATTAGTCTCGCGCTCTTGAAATCAGTGTGAGTGAGCAAGGCATTAGCTGCCACTCTATTTATTTACAGTGGGAAACATACCGCTTCCGAATATTTGATTTCTGCTAAAGTTTATAATTGATGGAATTACCTCGAACTTCAATTGCCAGTATTATGAATGAATCCCATTTTGATAATTTCAAATACCAAAATGTTCAATATGATAAGACCATAATTCTTTCATTGAATCATATACCCTAGTCGACATATCATGTTGAGTTATTATGTATTCACGGAGCTTGTCTCACCCCCTTTAGTGGTTTATTATTTTCAGGTGCTGTAGTGGATTCTGCAAGGTAAAACTCAAGCTTCATCCTTCCGCTTGGGGATTACTCTGCTATTTTGGTTTAAAATAAAACTCTTTTTGACTCACCATAATGAATTTGTATCTTGGACAAATCTGTCTAGAGCTCCATTGGTTATTATGGTATCTTGCAGTATTAATAGTTGAAATTTTCATAATTATATGTGTGATTGTAATAATTAATATGTTTACTGCATTTAGTATTAATAAGAACTAATATGCAATTAATGGTATATTTATGGTATATGTTTGATATATGAATAGTATACCTTATTCATATTATAGTATATGTATGGTATACTCAAGGTTATGTAAGGTAAATGTTATGATAATCAAAAGCATATCAGGTTATGGTCTTGGGAAAGGTTGATGTGCATGATAAGTTATTGTCTAGTTATGGGGTTCTACGGGTCTAGGTGACCTTATGTCACCCTGAGCCCCAGAGCAGTCACGTCTCAAAGTTGGGTCGTGACATAAATATTCAATAAAAATTTGGGAGGATAATGATGATTATTTACCATTTGATCTTTTGATTAAATCTCCATCCTTTGATTTGGTGATTTAATCTCAACCATCTAAAATTCTGAGTAATAATATTTAAGTCAATATTAGTCATCTTCCATTCATTTTTCACCCAACAACAAAATAACATCCCCATCTCCACTAAACCATTCGGCCACCTCCATTAACAAGACAATAACAAGACTTTCAAGGTAACTTTTCAAGAAACTTGACTCCTTTCTTGATTTTAAGGATATTAGATGAGTTATTCCTTAGTATGATGAAACATTTTCTTCTTTCCTTTCCTTTCCAAATGTTGTTTTATAACCTAAATATTAAAATTGAGTCTAGAAACATGTTATTTTGAAGATTAATTTGTTAATTTGAAGTTTGGATAGCTAACTTTAACTTTCCTCGTCCATACTTGAATTTTATTAAAGTTTTGTAATCTTAGTTAGAATTGACTAAATTAGTCATGAATCTTGTCTATTGGTGTTCTAATTGAAAGAATTTTGGTTCAATTTGACATTTGAAAGAGTAAAAATTATGTTTCCCCAATTCCTAAATTTCGGCCAACCTAGGAATTTTGATTTCCAAAGTTAGTTTCATTCAATTGATTAATTAATTTCACTTGATTTTAAGTCAATGGCATAAATTTTGAACCAATTTGAGAATTGAATTTATGAAGTAGATTTTTCCTCTTTCATTAGTATGTTAAAGGAATGATGGTTGATGAATAATAAATATTGGGAATATGAAGTATTATAGATGTGAATTAATTAAATATGGAAGAAAAGTTTTGAAAAATGAACAATTTGATGAGGGATGGACTATAGACTGTTCGACCCCTCAATATGTTTTTGTATAAGTGAGCAATAAATTAGTATATGTATTAATATGTGATAAGTGTAATGTGTTAGACTTGATGAGATCATATTGGAATGGTTTAGAATAAATTGCTAGAAGGAAAAAGAAGATTAAGTTAGAAAAAGATTAAGTTAATTACTTGGTATTGATAAATGTATAAATGATTGTAGAATCGCAGGGAAAAGAAAAAGAAAGTGCTCTGGAGGTAGCAGACCAACCATATTGTCTGTGCTAGGAGCAAAGGAATTAACGGTGAGTATGTAATACTTTAATATAGTATGAGCGTTTACCTATCAACAATGTTGTTTAACTGAAAGTTTGAGAAATTTTTTAATAACTCAAACTATTCTTGAATGTGTCCGTAAAACATTATTGATATTATTACCTTTGTAAAGAATTGAACATAATGGCCTTTGGCCTAGTAGCTATTTCTTTTCTGGAACTGAGCTTAATTGATATATTGTTGATTTAACTGAGCATTATAAAGCTCAATGTGACCTTTATTGGAAACAATAAAACCTTCATTGATTGCATACTGAATATGTGTATGATTTACAGTTCTTGTATTAAGAACATATCTGAACTGAAAATATTGAAAAGCAGAAATCCCCAGCTGATGTGGGGAAAAACATCGGACCTTGTGCACATGGTTATATGCCTGCGGATAGGGCGAGCTTATCCATATCTTAGCTAGGAAGGGTTTAATGGTCCTAGCCGTAAGATATGATCAATCTTACGCTCTGTCTTATGTGTATGAGTGAGCATTGCTTTAGTTTCCACTCCAGTTACTATCACGTGGGAAACATACCGTTTCCAAACTGTTATTGATTTCTGGTAAAAGTTATGCATTACCAAAACTTTTGTTGAATTCCTAAAAATGTAAAATTCCTTCTTTCATACTGAGAAACTTCAAATCCTTTTATTGATCTTTTTGTCATGCCTATATATTATATTAGATTATTACATGCTCACTAAGAATATCTCACCTGCGGTTATTTTAAAATTTTCAGGTAACATTGAAGATTGGGCAAGGTAAAACTCAAGCTTTATCTTCCTCGCTTGGGGGTTATTTTGCTATAAATATTGGGTTGTGTTCATTTTGAAATAATCATAATGGTCATGTATCTTGAAGAATCTAATCTAGAGCTCCATGGTTATTATGGTTGTGGATTATTGTGATATGTAATTAAATGTTGATAATGGATAACTTGGGTGAAACTACTATTACTATGTATAATAATAAGTTGTATGAATGCTATCTGTGAATATAGTATATATAGTATGATTATATATATATAAATGTGAAAGTAAAGTTAATAATTGATATTGGTTATGATCTTGGGCATGCAAATATATTTAATATGAAAGTTGCAATCTAGAAAATGTGTTCTACGGGCCTAGGTAACCTTACGTCTTCCTATACCCTAGGACCGTCATATCTCAAAGATGGGATGTGAAAAATGTGGTATCAGAGCAAAAGATAAGTCTAGTATTGACTTGTAATTATAAGAGTCATAGTATATAAGTTGAACCATGGAGAATAGGATTCCCAAATGTCATTGAAGTTCATCGATAAGCTAGTTCTGCATTAACTATAAATATATGTTGATCCATTTGTATGATTATATGTTTAATGATTATATATGCTTTTATTTTATAACTGTGGTATTATATTAATTTTGTTATATCGATGCCGCAAAAGCTAAGAAATCAAAAAAATACATTAGTGGCAAATGCTCACTCTAGTGTTGGGGAGCACTTTTATGAATCTAGTCCTGAAGAAACTTTGGACTTTAGCTTGGTAGTGAAGATAGAAGAGGAATTAGAACAAGATGTTGTGATTCTTAGGGAGGAAAATCAAGATATTAAGAGGGAGAATAGAGAGTTATAAAGATGTTTTCGTGAAATTCAGCTGGAGTTTATCTGTTTAAGAAGAAGATGTGAAAGGTTGGGTGTGGATAGAGCTACTACACTGAGGAGTGTCCTAGTAGGTGCCAGATATTACCCTCTGCTTTACGATCCACAGCTCATATGGATGGGAGTGTTGTGAAGAACAGTGATGAAGAAAGTGAGGAGGAGGATCAAGAGGATCGGGACATGGGTGGTGCTAATAAGAGTTAGTAGGTGATAAAAAAAAAAAAAAAGAACGTATGTGTGTAGTGTTAAGTTAGGTTGAAAGATTATCAGGAGTTGTGAATAAGTAAGGTAATGATCCTAATGATGTGAATATATGTGTAAAAAAAAAATCTTATGTGAAAAAGAAAGATGTAAAATAGTCTAACATGTACTAAATGACGACATGGTAAAAAAATCTGATTTTGTATATGTGAAATATGATTGTGTACAAAGTTATATGGAATATATAAAAGAAGTAATACTGTTATATAAAAGAATTGCTTCATGTGTGATTGTTTGTTATTATGAATTAAATAAAATTAATGTTGAATTGAAATGTGATTATAGTATGGTATACTAAATAGTATGTTTGTTTGTGAAATAGATATTATTGAGAAGAAATAGCCCTAAGATGGAAGTATCACATAGTGCTAAGAGTATAACACTAAAAGGTGCTACCTCAAATGCTGCAACTACGCAGGATGGATCAAAAGAACCATCTCATGTAAGACAACGTAATCAAGAGGAAAGAGATCAAGATCATCTCAAAATGAGGATGCTTTGAGGCAAGAAATTCAAGAATTAAGACTTGAACTTGATGAATTAAGGCGACGGCAGCCAGAAATACCTCTACCGTCGCCACCACCAATAATACCTCCTACCCCTAGAAATGCAGGAATTCCCCCATTGCTAGCAAGAGTACCTCGAAGAGTGCGTAGAAGGATGCTTCCAGATAAGTGATTTTTTGTGCATGATTTTAAAAAGATGAAACCACCTGAGTTTAAGGGGGAGGAAGGAGAGGAACCACAGGAGTTCCTGGAAGAGCTAGATAAAATAGCTCAAAGGTTACCTTGTTCAGATGAGGAAATGATTGAACTGGTAGGAATGCAGTTAAAGAAAGAAGCTTGGGACTGGTTCTAGAGGAATGTGGAAGATCGATTGTATGGTGATAATCCACCAACTTGGGAAGAATTTAAACAAAAGTTGCTAGATCAATTTTTATTGGAGAGTGAAAGACAAAATTTTGCTCTTCAATTTGAGCAGCTAAAACAAAAGCCTAGCATGTTTGTGACTGATTATGCTAAGGAGTTTACAAGATTGAGTAAATTTGCCATTCACAAAGTTCCTATTGAAGCTAGTTGAGTGGATCGATTTAGAAGGGGTTTGGTTGCTTCACTTTACCATGTTCTTGTGGCTATGGAATTTCCAACTATGGCCAAATTAATTGATAAAGCTAAGCTCATGGAGGCAAGACACAAAGTAGAAAAGGAAGAGCGAGCTAAAAGGGATCAAAGAAATAAAGGCAGGAGCAAGGGCCAAAGTAGCCAACAGAGAGGTGGGAACATGCAAAACAGAGGGCAAGAACAAGTTATTGCCACCACCACTCCATATCAGCCTTAGGGAGGAAACCAAAGTCGAAATCAAACCGGCAGTGTATCAGTAGCCTTTACACCTGGTAATTCGGGTGTCTATCGATCAGGGTAACAAAGTCAAAATGTTCCTGCATGTACTATATGTGGTAGAAGGAATGGTGGTATATGTCAAATAACAACTAGGGCATGCCTTCGTTATAGGCAGATGGGGAATTTCATAAGAAATTGTCCAATGAAAGTTGGTCAAGGTTTAACAACAGCAGTGTCATAACCTACTATTCAAATGAGTAGAACGGATAGTTAAACGGATAACCACAAACAAGGCGAAAGAGGAAAAGGACAAGGACAAACTACAAGTGCAGCACAGGCTGCCGAAGGCAAGGAAAAAGGTAGAGTTTATGCTCTAAACAAACTAAAAGCTCATGCATTGAATACTGTTGTGATAGGTATTATTCTTGTTCAATCTATTACTGCAAGATATTTGTTTGACTCTAGTTCAACTTATTCTTTTGTTTCACCATAGTTTGCTAAGAAGTTGGGCAAAGCTAAAGAAGTTATGTGTGAACCTTTAGTTGTAATAACTCCCTTAGGTGAAACAGTAGTTGTAGATCAAATATATAAAGGGTGTACAATAGACATTGGGAGTAGACAACTCTTTGTGGATTTGCTTAAACTAGGAGTACTGGAGTTTGATATTATAGGGGGATGGATTGGCTATCATCGCACTATGCTAGTATTGATTGTCAGGAGAAGAGGATTGTGTTTAAAATGGGAAATGGAGAAGAATTTATTTATCAGGGGGAGAGAAGTGATTTTCCTATTAGTTTCATATCCACTATTGGGGCTAAAAGACTCCTACGGAAAGGGTGTAAAGCATATTTGGCTCATATGGTGGATATTAGGCAGGCTTCTAATGGTGTTAATGAAATACCTATTGTGAATGAGTTTTTTGATGTTTTTCTAGAAGAATTACCTGGTATTCCACCTGATAGGGAGATAGAATTTAATATTGAATTTCTTTCGGGTACTTAACTCATTTCAATACCTCCCTATCAAATGGCACCTTTTGAATTGAAGGAGTTAAAGGTGCAATTGCAAGACTTGTTAGATAAAGGCTTTATTAGGCCTAGTAGTTCACTGTGGGGAGCCCCCGTATTGTTTGTAAAGAAAAAAGATGGGTCCCTTAGATTGTGTATTGATTATAGACAGTGAAATAAGGTGATAGTGAAAAATAAATATCCTTTGCCAAGAATAGATGATTTGTTTGATCAACTGCAAGGAGCTGGTTATTTTTCTATGATTGACTTGTGGTCCGGTTACTATCAGTTAAAGATTCGAAGTGAAGACATATGTAAAACTACTTTTAGGACTAGGTATTGTCACTATGAATTCACAGTATTACCGTTTGGCTTAATAAACGCACCAGCAACTTTTATGGATTTGATGAATCATGTGTTTAAGCTATTCTTAGATAAGTTTGTGATAGTGTTTATTAATGATATACTGATCTATTCAAGGAGTAAGGAAGAACATGAAGGGCATTTGAGAATGGTGTTTCAAACCTTGAGAAAGCATAAGCTTTATGCTAAACTGTCCAAATGTGAGTTTTGGTTAGACCATGTTTGTTTTCTTGGCCATGTGGTAAGTAAGGATGGAATTCAAGTGGACCCAAAGAAAGTTGAAGCACTAGCTAACTGGCCACGACCTACTACAGTTACGGAGATTCAAAGTTTCTTAGGTATGGCAAGTTATTATCATCGGTTTGTGAAGGATTTCTCTCGAATAGTAGTACCACTGACAAGGCTAACAAGCAAACAAGTGAGGTATAAGTGGGATGAAACGTGTGAGGAAAGTTTTCAGAAATTGAAGAATTGTCTTATTACAGTTCCAATGTTAGCTTTACCAGAAGGAGTAGGAGGATTTGTGATTTATTGTGATGCTTTGAGAATTGGACTTGGATGTGTCTTGATGCAAAGAGGAAAAGTTATACACTATGAATCTAGACAACTCAAAAAACATGAAGTTAATTATCTTACTTATGACCTGGAAATGGCAGTGGTCATATTTGCTTTGAAAATTTGGAGGCATTATCTATATGGAGAAAAATGTGAGATCTACACAGATCATAAAAGCCTCCAATATATTTTAAAACAAAGAGATCTAAACTTGAGACAAAGGAGATGGGTGGAATTATTAAAAGATTATGATTGTCAGATACTGTATCACCCTGGAAAAGCTAATGTAGTAGCAAATGTCCTAAGTATAAAATCAATGGGTAGTCTTTCACACATAACAGTACAAAGAAGACCTATTGTGAAAGATTTAAAAAGAATTATTCAACCTGGGATTGCGAATTGAAGTAGGTGAATCGCAAATAATGTTAGCATATTTTCAAGTGAAGCCTAAACTTATAGATGAGATAAAAGCTTCACAGGACAAAGATTTGCAACTGATGAAGATCAAAGAAGAAGTGAGAAAGGGTCAAACTCCAGAATTTAAAATTAAAGATAATACTCTTTATTGTGGTAGCCGTATTTGTGTGCCGAATGTAGACGATTTTAGAGAGAAGATTTTGAAGGAAGTACATCATGCTCCTTATAGTGTGAATCCCGGTGCCACTAAAATGTACCAGGATGAGAAAAGTTGTTACTAGTGGCCCATATTAAAGAAAGATGTAGCAACCTTTGTGGCATCATGCTTAACCTGTCAGCAGGTAAAATTCGAGCATCAGAGACCTTCTGGACTACTTCAGGATATTAAATTGCCTGAGTGGAAATGGGAGCGTATAGCTATGGACCTTATAGTGGGACTGCCTCGAACTTCAAAGGGATATGATTTTACATGGGTTATTATCGACCGACAAACAAAGTCTGCACACTTTCTAGAAGTAGAGACTACCTATTTAGCAGCCCAATATGTAAGACTCTATATAAAAGAGATTGTGAGGCTACATGGAATTCCAATATCAATTATTTTTGATAGAGGTACATAGTTTTCCTCTTGATTTTGGCATAAGTTGCAAGAAGATTTGGGCACACATCTAGATTTCAGTATTTCCTTTCATCTAAAAACTGATGGACAGTCTGAGAGAACAATTCAAACTTTGAAAGATATGCTCTGAATGTGTGTTATGGACTTTGGAGGTAGTTGGGATCAACATCTTTCGTTAATTAAATTTGCTTACAACAACAGTTATCATTCCTCTATTGGAATGGCCCTATATGAAGCATTATACGAAAGGAAATGCCATTCTCCAGTTTGTTGGATTGAAGTAGGGGATAAACATATCGAGTTACCTGAGCTAGTCAAGGATACAATGGAAAAGGTCCCAGTTATACAAGACCGATTGAAGATTGCCTTTAGTAGATAGAAGAGTTACGCCAATCCTAAAAGAAAAGAAATTCATTTTATGGTGGGAGATCATGTGTTTTTAAAAGTCTTTCCCATGAAAGGTGTAATGAAGTTTGGCAAGAAGGGCAAGTTGTCTCTTAGGCACATTGGACCATTTGAAATATTAGATAGAGTGGGAGAAGTCTCGTGCAGATTGGCATTGCCTCTAACTATAGCTCATGTTCATCTTGTATTTCATATCTCAATGTTGAAAAAGTATGTACCTGATCCCTCACATATATTACAACCATAGGCCATTGAGGTTGATCGAGACTTATCTTATAAAGAAATCCCCACAGCTATACTAGACAGACAAGTAAAAAAGTTAAGAAACAAAGAAATAGCCATGGTGAAGGTTCAATGAAAAAATCACAATGTGGAGGAATGCACGTGGGAAACTGAAGATGACATGAGGCAAAAATATCCTCAACTATTTCAGTCTTAATTGGTAAGTTCTCTAAATTCGAGGATGAATTTTTTTTTAAGGAGGAGAGAATGTAATAACCTAGGTTATTTCAATTCTAGAAATATGAGTATGACAACTTAGACTTATGTATGATAACTATTTCAGTCTTATGTATGTGTTTTATTTAAGTAACTTGGTTACTAATAAGATGATGGAGATAAAGTTTTAAGTGTGGGTCCTACTTTGACTAAATGAATTTTTGCACATGTAAATTTCTATTTTTCATATGAAGACATAATTTTTATTATTTTTCTATAGATAAATATTCAATAAAAATTTGGGAGGATAAGGATGAATATTTACCATTTGCTCTTTTGATTAAATCTCCATCCTTTGATTTGGTGATTTAATTTCAACCATCCAAAATTCTAAGTAATAATATTTAAGTCAATATTAGTCATCTTCCATTCATTTTCCACCCAACAACAAAAAAAATCCCCATCTCCACTAAACCATTCGGCCACCTCCATCAACAAGACAATAACAAGACTTTCAAGGTAACTTTTCAAGAAACTTGACTCCTTTCTTTATTTTAAGGATATTAGATGACTTATTCCTTAGTATGATGAAACATTTTCTTCTTTCCTTTCCTTTATATATTCGGCCCTTATAGTGAATTAATGCCCTAATGTTGTTTTATGATCTAAATATTAAAATTAAGTCTAGAAACATGCTATTTTGAAGATTAATTTGTTAATTTGAAGTTTGGATAGCTAACTTTAACTTTCCTCTTCCATACTTGAATTTTATTAAAGTTTTATAATCTAAGTTAGAATTGACTTAATTAGTCATGAATCTTGTCTATTGGTGTTCTAATTGAAAGAATTTTGGTTCAATTTGACATTTGGAAGAGTAAAAATTATGTTTCCCCAATTCCTAAATTTTGGCCAACCTAGGAATTTTGACTTTCAAAGTTAGTTTCATTCAATTGATTAATTAATTTCACTTGATTTTGAGTCAATGGAATAAATTTTGAACCAATTTGAGAATTGAATTCATGAAGTAAATATTTCCTCTTTCATTAGTATATTAAAGGAATGATGGTTGATGAATAATAAAAATTGGGAATATGAAGTACTATAGATGTGAATTGATTAAATATGGAAGAAAAGTTGGGAAAAATAAACAATTTGATGAGGGATAGACTATAGACCATTCGGCCATCCAATATGTTTTTGTATGAGTGAGCAATAAATTAGTATATGTATTAATATGTGATAAGTGTAATATGTTAGACTTGATGAGATCATATTGGATTGGTTTAAAATAAATTGCTAGAAGGAAAAATAAGTTTAAGTTTGAAAAAGATTAAGTTAATTACTTGGTATTGATAAATGTATAAATGATTGTAGAATTGAAGGGAAAAGAAAAAGAAAGTGCTCCGGAGGTAGCAAACCAACCTTATTGTCTGTGCTAGGAGCAAAGGAATTAAAGATGAGTATGTAATACTTTAATATAGTATGGGCATTTGTCTATCAACAATGTTGTTTAATTGAAAGTTTAAGAAATTTTTGAATAACTCAAACTATTCTTGAATGTGTCCCTAAAACATTATTGATCTTATTTCCTTTGTATAGAATTGAACATAATGGCCTTTGGCCTAGTAGCTATTTCCTTTCTGGAACTGAGCTTAATTGATATACTGTTGATTTAACTGATCATTATAAAGCTCAATTGTGACCTTTATTGGAAACAATAAAACCTTCATTGATTTCATACTGAATATGTATATGATTTACTGTTCTTGTATTAAGAACATATATGAACTAAAAACCTTGAAAAGCAGAAATTCCCAGGTAATATGGGGAAAAACATCAGACCTTGTGCACATGGTTATATGCATGTGAATAGGGCGAGCTTATCCGGGCCTTAGTTCGGAAGGGTTTAATGGTCCTAGCCGCAAGATCTGATCAATCTTACGCTCTATATTATATATATGAGTGAGCATTGCTTAGGCTGCCACTCTAGTTACTATCACATGGGAAACATACCATTTCCAAACTGTTTTTGATTTATGCTAAAAGTTATGCATTACCGAAACTTTTGTTGAATTCCTAAAAATGTAAAATTCCTTCTTTCATACTGAGGAACTTCCAAATCCTTTTATTGATTCATTTTGGCCTACCAGCATATTATATTAGATTATTACATGCTCACTGAGAATATCTCACTTGCGGTTATTTTAAATTTTTCAGGTAACATTGAAGATTGGGCAAGGTAAAACTCAAGCTTTATCTTCCTCGCTTAGGGGTTATTTTGCTATAAATATTGGGTTATGTTCATTTTGAAATAATCATAATTGTCATGTATCTTGAAGAATCTGATCTAAAGCTCCATGGTCATTATGGTTGTGGATTATTGTGATATGTAATTAAATGTTGATAATGGATAACTTGGGTGAAACTACTACTACTATATGTAATAATAAGTTGTATGAATGCTATATGTGAATATAGTATATATGGTATGATTATATATATAAATGTGGAAGTAAAGTTAATAATTTATATTTGGTTATGATCTCAGGCATGCAAATATATTTAATATGAAAGTTGTAATCTCGAAAATGTGTTCTATGGGCTTAGGTGACCTTACGTCTTCCTATTCCCTAAGACCGTCATATCTCAAAGATGGGATGTGACATATGCTTAGTCCAAACATCGAATCCAACTAAAATTAACTAATTTCTCCCCCCATCACCTTCTTCACTTTAATTCAATTTCTTTTAGTTTGTTACATTGATTTTATTAGGATTATTTTGGAGAATGTATGACTTTCCTAAAATCCATAAGGACTAGAGGAGGTATCCGCTTATTTGTTTTTATTGTAATCTATAATTTACTTATTTTGTTTGTTTTTACTTTATTTTATTTTATTTTATTGCATTATTTTATGGAATGAATGAATGGGATCATGCATCTTTAATTGTCATACATTTTACTTATTCATGAAATTAATTTTAAGCCATTTTGTATTAAACTTGCCAAACTAATCTTTTCTATAACAAAAAACCTAGTCTTCGAATCCTCTTTGGTAATCGAAGACTAATGCACTTTTCTATTGGGATAAAAAATTACAGTCATTTAATTAGGTTTTTCCCTTAACCTTTCCCAAATAAAATAAAATTAAGGTGGAGACTCAAAATCACTTTTTCTAAATCAATTAATCTGAGCTCAGGAGCTCCAACGTTAAACCAAACCCAAAAGAGCATTTTGATTCCTTTAGCAGATCGGACTGGTGCTCGGGCCTTTAGCAGATCGGACTGGTACTCGGGCGAGGTCTCACAGTTGGTGACTCCACTAGGGACAAACTTTCTTTTAATAAAAGAAAAAATAAGTAGACTAATAGTTGGTTTAAATTAAAGTTTGGCACTTTTAATGCAAAAATGGCTTTCAGCATCACTTGCATAGCCTCTTTTCCTTTCGACCTAGTTATTTAGGAAGATAATGGATAGTGAGTATCATTGAGTGGGTAACCCTTCTTAGGTCTATTCATCGATAACAAAATCATTCATCTCATGACGAATCCTTTGATCGTTTAAAAGGTGTAACGAGTAACCACATACTGTTGGAACCACGCGAGACTCCTTGACTCACATGTGGTTAGGTATATCACTACTCTAGTGTGATGGGTACCCAATTCCAACCACCCTTACCCTTTCATGTAATGAACCTAGAACCTGACCTTATGTTGTATGTACCATAAGCAAAGCCCTTACACATATGCATCTTCATGAAATATTTTTCCTATGCATATCATGCATCTATAATGTATAAAAAGTATGCATTTATCTCAAGCCTAGGTTGCACCTTGAACCGAAGAAGGGTCAAATACTCTCACCTCAATCCAATCACCTTCACCCTTTATCCAACCCAAAACTCAGGTGCCTTTATCCAAAGCTCCATTACCTAACCACAAACTTAATCCTCACCTTTCACCTTAGGTCCCCAATACCAATAAAATCATCTTGACCCTACCCCCTTATCCAAGACCAACCCATTACCCTTAAGACCAACAACTTTGGCCCAACATACTACTTTAAGCCTAAAACCCTTGGCCCATCATACCTTAGGTGATCCTCGAAGCCCAAAAATGGTTGGCCCACAATACAATTGGGAATCCTTTTCCCTTAAAATTCGCATGCTTATGCCTTCATCACCTTTCTTGTTCCATACCCATCACTTACTGGGTTTCTTTTTGTTTTGCTTCAAGGTACTAATGGCCAAGATGATTGATATGGATACCATAGACACCATCCTTAAGAAGCAAGAAGAGAGCTTCTAAACTATCCTCATTGCCACCCTTAATGCTTAACAAGCCAGCTTTAATAAGGCCTTAAGCATCCAACAAACCAACTCCAACAAAGCAATGGCTCATCTCACCACAACTCTAAGTGCCTAACAAGCCAAGTTCACCAAAGCTTTAAAATCTCAATACCAACTCATCAACGAGGTAAAGGGAATGATAAATCAGGTCAAATCAATTGATGTTGTGTCTAGAACAATACCCAAAAGCTACACATCTCTAACTCAAAGCACCAAAGCCATCCTAACTTCCATTTTGGATTAGATTAACAATGGAGAAAAGCTTACAAACACTGAACCACTAACTCCAAACACTACTTCCACCCCAACTCCAATTTTTCACCTCACCAATTCCACTTCATCTATCCCAAATACCAATATTGATCCAGTTGTTAATGGAAAGGCACCCACGCCACTGATCCCAAGCATCAATCCATCCTCCTCTTTGAATCATTTTAAAAGTAGGAAGAAGTCTATCCCATCAGTTACCTCAAAGCGCAAGATGAATGAACCTGAGCAAATTTGCATGGGGAAAAGAAAATGGAAAACGAGTGACACCTACATTCTTCTTACCTCTGCTGAATGGAAAGCTATGGATGCTTACACGGCTCTCACTGCTGCACTCCCCTTATCGATGCTAAGTGGGAAAATATAGAGACTGCTACCATCACTAGCCAAAAATCCTCAAAAGCAAAAAGGAGGAAGTTTACGGATTTAGGTGTGCTCTTGAGTGTTATTTATCAAGATGCTTTGCAATAAAATTTGGTAACACCTTTAGAACCAAAGGCAAACCCTTTGTCCAAAAACTACAATGCTAATGAATTCTAAGGGCTGGCCATAAGACAAATGTGTGCAAGAGCCTAAGGCATAGGATCCAAGACCTCATCCTTCCTATACCAAATATCATCATCGACCTACGAGCCACTATCAACTCCCTCAGTTCCAAAGCAACAAAATATGGAGGCTACTCTCTTTGAACAAGTCCTCATGTGGAGTAAAACCGGATCTTACCCCGGCCTGTCTTAAATCCACCTAGTGAGTCGGTACATTGAAGAGGACACCAGTCTTAGAATTAGAGTCTGTTAGAGTCAGAGTCCAAATCTAAAATATTAGGGTCTGTTTGTCAAAGTCATGTTTTTATTTCTAATTTCGAGTATGTAACCATCGTTCCCAGTTTGTCTTTTAATTGTTTATGTAATCATGGACGATGTCATTCTTTTTCTTAATAAAATTTAAATTTTTCATACTTTTTGTCTTTTTACTTCATTATATGTTCTCTCTTTCTGAATCCAACCTGAATGATACAAAAGATTAATAAACTCTAGCATAAGGAAAAAGTTACATGCACTAGTTTGAAGAATCAAAAGTTTACATGAAGTAGGGAGCCACGACAATTGAAAGTCAAATCCAAGAAGAGTTCATCAAGGTGGTTGGTTCGACAAACCAATCACTCATCCACCAAGATCAGTTAAGATAGCACCCAAGAAGAATAGGAAGGTTCACGTGTAATGAATGTTATCTAATAAAAGTGATACAGTCTTCACCTTTTGGTTGAATCGTATGACTGGAGTTTGTACTCGTCTCTTTGACTAACCCATATGCGAATTCTAATCAAACAGAAGTTTCCATGGATCATGGTGATGGAAAAGAATCTGGAATGAATAGGATTGCACTATCTCAAGAGATCATAAGAGTCGTGATAGATCTCAACAAAGTTGCTTGAAATGCAACTGCAAGTTCTTGGGGGCATGAAAGTTGAATCAATCTGAAATCTCCCAAGCAAATGTAAACGCATCTTGGCAATGATAAGGTGAATAGGAGCAGCCTCATATCATCCAAGCTAACATCCTTTGTTAAGTTTGGAGCGCTTTTTTGAAATCATCTCGGTCAATGGATGCTGCTCTCAAAAGGAAGAAGTTAGGAAATGGTTCCACATTATTGGTGAATCAACCAACAAGACTATCTAACCCACTTTGCAAAAGCTAACCAAGGATCATCGAAAAAAGCATCAACAGTTGTCGTACCGAACTCCCATTCATGCTTCAATTAGGGGCAAAAATTGAGATAGAAATTCTTCTAGCTAAGGACAGGCAAGTGTCATGATCAATTGCAAAAAGGTAGTCAGAGCTCCAATATTTGATTTGAAGTTTAAAACACAGTGGGTTGCCCATAAATGTTCAAGAAAATATTGCCTAGAAAAATTGTCATCCTTGTGGGTTTAAATGGAAACAAATCTTCCAGCCTTTGTAATCAATTGGGAAATAATTTATTATTTTAATAGTGCATTGTAACCAAGAACTACGTAGACCTGACCCTCCCAAGAAAGGACAAGTAAAAGGACAACAAAAGTGGAGGTACGTAGGTAGCCCAATCTGGGTATGGTCTAAATATAAATTCTCTTGTGCCAATATCGCTCTCCTCTTCACTCTAAAAAAAAAAAAAGCTCGCTAAGTTGAAAACCCGAAAGGGTAGCTTATGCAGAAATTAAAGCAAGCTCGTCGAGTTGAAAACTCGAAAGGGCGGCTTAGACAGAAATTAGAGCTAATAATCAAAATGGTTCAATAAGTTGAAAATTTGAAAGGGCGACTTAGTCAGATGATGGAGCAAATTTGTGGCAACTCAAGCAGAAATTAAAATTTTGTGTTCAAATTGGATTCAATGTCTAGTTGATCATTTTGTCCTGTTGTGAGACCTCGCCCGAGCACCGGTCCGATCCGCTAGAGGGGATCGAAATGCTCATTTGGGTTTTGTCTCACGATGGAACCCTCGGGTTCAGATTGGTTGATCTTTGAAATTTGTTTTGGGAGTCGCCACCTTAATTTTATTTTATTTGGGAAAAGTTAAAGAAAAACCCATTTTTGACTCCAATTATTATCCATTGAAAAAGTGCACTAGTCCTCAATTACCAAAGAGGATTCGGGGACTAGATTTTCAGTTTATTTAATTAAAATGAGTTTGGCAAGTTTAATACACAATGACTTAAAATGATTTCATGAACATATATAAATGAATGAGCAATTATGAATGAATTAAAGCAAAATAAAGCAATAAAGAAAATAAGCATTAAAGTAATTAAATAAAGAAAATGAATATTAACTTTACAAAACAAACCGAAATAGGGGATACTTTCTCTAGCCCATATGGGATTCTAGGAAAGCAACAAATTCCCCAAAATTAAATCCAAATAACAAAAACAAATGAAAAGAATCCAAATAACAAAAAGGCAATTAAAGAAAGAAATGAAAGAAAGCATAAAATACACAAAAAGAAAGTAAAAAAAGGGTGAAAGTCTGTTTTAATTGGATTTGATGCTTTTCCGACAAGCATGCCTACGTATCCCTTCGAATGGGAATCAAAATCTACGTAGTTCGCCTTCTTGCGAAGGAGGTTTGTTTAGTCTGAACCTTTTATCATGTTTTAGTTTATTGATTAAAGGTTGGCTGGTTGATTTTAATCAAACAAGATGATTACCAAGTTGTTAATTAGGTCAGTTTTAATTAACAAACAAAAGAGGACCAAAACAAGTTAATTATTTTAGTTTCTAATTAACATGCCTCTTAAAGTGATTTCAAAGAAA
>CATKHJ010427918.1:0-14453 GCA_949750685.1 Vernicia montana | reverse complement strand
TCTATGGACTTTATCAATATGAGCATGTTAATATTAAGCTTACAGATAAATGAAAAATGCCAAAATTATATTTATTAAATCACATAAATAATGTTATTACATCCCAAAATTGATGGTCTTTAGGGCATAACACTTTCACTTTCCTCTTGGGTTGTGCACAGGAACTCGGATCACTTTTAGGATAAGATTCCCTTCTTGCAAACCTCTGTTCTTTCACCTTTTATTGAAGTGTCTGGCTAGCTTCTGTTGGTAACCTTGAATCTTGTACAAAGCGTCCATTCTCTTTTCGTCGGTGGCATTCAGTTGGTCATGACACCCTTTGATTTACTCTACTTTCATTCTTTGCAGCTTCTGCTTAACAGGCTTTATGTGTGTGTAGGCTGGAATCTTGTGAACTGCGATGCTTGGGTCTACCATGTCCTTGGGTTCCACGCAAAATAGTACAGGAAAACACGAGCCCTTTGATTAATGCCTGCCTGTCATGATATGCAGATACAATGTATAAGACTTTTTTATTTTTCCTCTATGCCATAATTAATTGATTCTTTTATCTCATTCATTTTTTTTTCATTCATTCATCATTTTTTTTATTTTTTAGAAGTCCTATTCAATGATGAATCAAAAGAAGTAGAGCAAAACAAAAGGTTCAAACTTTTCATTGCTGATAAAAGTCCCATCATCATAGGTTACATTAAAGGATAAGCCTGTAAGGCAAAATACAAACTCAGAAAGAAAGACTCGACAAACTCAGATTCAGAAACAGATTTAAATAACTCGGACAGACTTAGGTGACTCGACTCAGACTCAGAAGACATAGACTCAGAGGACTCAGACTCGGACATGGACTCGGGTACAGTAGGGCCAACACCCTTTTCAAAGTACCAATTATTTGGTAGGTTCGCTTTTGAGGGATTTGATAATGTCCCTAAGGTTGATGGGCACATTGGGTATGAGTTTTGGAGGGAGGATATCTCCATTGTCAATGAGATCTTGGATTCGATGCTTTAAGCACTTGCACATGTCAGTTTCGTGCCCAGCTCCTTGGTGGTACTCGCAGTACTCATTAGGCTTGTAGTTTCTGGATAGATGGCTAGGGGGTGCTTTCGGCTTCAAAGAAGTAACCATGCCGGCTTCAAAGGCCATCTTGTAGATTGTGCTCAAGGGAATACCAAATCAGTGAAATTCCTTCTCTTTGATTTACAGGGTTGGTTGGTGATGGTAGCTACCTCTCTACCTTCCTGTTTAGTGGAGATAATAGATGTGGAAACATAAGGGTTACTATTCTCGCATCTTTTCCCAACTGTGTGAGCTTGTTGGAGCACAGTGGTGTTGCGCTTCAAGGGTAGTTTGATGGGTCTTTTGACGTTTGGCTGAATAGAGGTTCCTATTCCTTGGAAAGGGTTTAAAAAAGGAGGAAGGTCAACTTTGGTGTTTGGCGACATGAAACTTTGAGGAGCTCTTCCATTATTGGTCTAATCAATAACAGGGGTTAGGTTGGCATGAGTGATTGGGATTAGTTGTGTGGCATTTTTGGACACTTCTCTATCATGGGTAAGGCCAATGATAGGAGTTGACATGGTTGCAGCACTGGGACCAAATGTGGTATTGGTCAAGAAAAGGGAGGTGTCAGGCCGATTGATCATGGAAGGAGTTACGGTCTTGGTCTGATCAAGATGGGTTGCGGTGAAACTTGAATTAATTGGATGTGACTTGGTTTGATTAGCAAACTGGGGGATGTGAAGCTAGTCAGATTAACACGGGGTGTGGTCAAAGGACTTGAAGCCATTAGATTCGACTTGATTTGGTTCAGGATTTGCTTTTGAGAGCTCAAGGCTTTAGTGAGATGGGCCAATGCATTATTGAAGCTGGCTTGTTGAGCAGTCAGAGCTCGGTTGAAATTGGTTTGTTGAGCGACTAAAGCTTTGCTGAAATTAGCTTGTTGCGTATTGAGGGCAAAGTTGAGGCTGGCTTGAAAATTCTCCTCTTGCTTTTTAAGGAGGTTGGTGAGGAGTGTGTTCATGGTATCCATGTTGATTGGGTTGGCCATCAGTACCTTCAAAAGAAAAGGAAAAGGAAGGGTAAGAATTTACACTGGAAAAGGACAGACAGATGCAATGGTACATCGAAAAAAGGATTCCCTTCACCGAGTTTATTGGTTGAGTAATTTTTTTGGGTGACGGACCACCGGTTTTGGTTTACAGGGCGAGAAGACTCTATTCTCGAGTTTCTTATGCATATATACATGTCAATGGCATGATGCATGATAAAAGAGTTTCATGGTTTATGCACAAGATTTTTATTATGATTCACGGAACCTAGGGTCAAAGGTTAAGGCAACTATATGCACAAGGGTGAAAGGTAGCTTGGTGTAAGGGTCCCTGTCCCACTATAGCATCGATATACCTAACCACATGTGAGTCAAAGAGACTCGCGTGGGTCCAACAGTACTGATTGCTCGTTACACCACCGAAATGATCGAGGATTCGTTGCGGGGTGGAATGCTTTCGCTATCTCCCAATATACTCAAAGAGAGTTGTCGAGCCAATGCTACTCGCCATCCAAAAGTTTTCCTAAATCTAGAGCTAGGCAAAGAGCCTTTTTTATGCAAAGTAATGCATGAAAGTTGAATTAAATTTAAATGTCAAATGGAGATTATCTTGGAAAAATTCCTAACCAAATAGTAATCCTTTTATTTTGTTTTTCCTTTTATTGAAAAAGGGTGGCAACTAGTCCCCAGTGGAGTCGCCAATTGTGAGGCCTCGCCTGAACGCCCCTCCCCTCGCTCGGGAAAAAATGTGCGCCTTAAGGAAAGGCGGAGTGATTTTTAAGGGAGGTTAAGGTAAGGGTTTCGGTTCTCACGATTGGAAGCGGCTATCACCTAGAAAAATTGATTCGATTTTTGAGAACGATTCGGGAGTCGCCACCCTAATTTATTTACATGGGAAAATTAAGAGAAAACTCATTTTGACTCCAATTTATTAATCTTAGATTAATTTACCAAAGGATAAAATCACTAATCTTCGAACCAGGTTGAGCTCGGGGACTAGGTTTTTGGTTAAAATAATCTCAATTTGGCTCTTAAATTTAATTTGACTTTTGAAAATTAATTTCATGGATGACAATTATGAATGACAATTTATAATGCATGAGCATGGCATATATATGGAAGAATAAAGGGCAAGTATTTAAACATCCACAAGTAAAGGAGAGTATTTCCTCTAGCCCTTATGGGTACTAGAAAAATCACATAATCGCTCCTTTACTCCAAAATAATTAAATAAATAAATGCTTTAATTGAAATTTACAAGAAAAGTAATAAATTGACATTTACATGGAAAATAAAAGGGAAAGGGGATTGATTGAGATTTGGATTTGAGACTTGGATTTAGATTCTAAGTGTGCCTACATACCCCCACTGAATGTGAATCAAAACTCACGTAGTTCATTCCATTGTGAGGTGGAAGGGTTTAGGGATTGGTCAGATTGATTTGATTTGATTTGGGGTGATTTTGGAGTTGGTGAGAGAAGATGATGCACCTTCTTTTTGGGGGGATTTTGAGTGGCCGGAGTGATTTTTCGGACCAAAATACTGTTTTATCGGTTTTGAATGATGAATTTAAATTAATCTCGGAGGAAATTAATTTGATGATTTGATTGCTTAATTACCCAATTTTAATTAATTAAAAGGATTAATTAATTAAAATGATTAACTAAAAAGATTAATTAATCAAGTTGGGTGAATACTAATTGGAAAATTAATTAATTAATTAAAATTGATTTTTAATTAATTAATTAATTAAGATTAAAACTAATTAAGAAATTAGTTAATTAGTTAAAATTGATTTTTAATTTACTAACTAATTGAATATTAAAACTTAATTAGAGAGAGATAAAGAAGAAGAAGCAAATTTGATAGCCAATAACCAAGATGTTTGAGGTGTGTCCAAAATGACGAATGGAGGGGGGGTATTTATAGGAAATGAAGGTGGGGGCATTTTGGGTAGTGGAAGAGTGAAAAGACCAAAAAGGAGTTGAAAAGTGGGCTGAAAAAGGGGCAAAAGGGTAATTTTGAGGTGCAGGTACGGGCACAGTTTCGGCAGCGCCGCCGGGGGGTCCGGCGGCATTTTTTGGTTCTCTGGCGACGCCGTCTGAGTGCTTGGCGGCGCCACCAGGCTTCCCGGCGGCAGCTGACGTTGTAGAAGCTTTTTTGAGTTTTCGGGACTTCCGGGTCAGTTTTCGGAGCTTCCAGGATTCTGAAAAATTACCGGTCAGTATCGGTGGACTCGAAATTAATTATCGGACATTTTAGCAGTCAGTTTTGAGAAAAATCTTGTCAGTTTTGGGAAAGTGTTGTATGGTACAAAAAGTCCGGTCAGGATCCGAAAAGTTTCAGTTTGGATAGAAAAAATATTCCGGACAGCTTTAGAGAGTTTAGAAATAATTTTGGAGGTGCAAAATTGAGGGTTCACACATGCCACATGAACTTTAAACTTTTTCAAATGGATGTAAAAAGTGAATTTCTAAATGGTTTTATTGAAGAAGAAGTTTATATTGAGCAACCTCCCAGTTTTGAGTATCATGAACTTCCAAATCATGTTTTTAAATTAACTAAAGCCTTGTATGGATTGAAATAAGCTCCTAGAGCTTGGTATGAAATGCTTAGTTCATTTTTATTGAAAAATAATTTTGTTAAAGGAAAGGTTGATACCACACTTTTTGTGAAAAAACACAATAATAATACACTTATTGTTCAAATTTATGTTGATGATATTGTATTTGGTGCTACTAATGAAAATCTTTGTGAAGAATTTGCTAAGTGTATGACTAGGGAGTTTGAAATGAGCATGATGGGTGAGTTCAAATTCTTCCTTGGTCTTCAAATCAAGCAATGCAAAGATGGGATCTTTATCAACCAATACAAGTGCACCAAAGAACTGTTAAAGAAATTTGGAATGGATGGTTGCAAGAGTAGCAAGACACTAATGAGCACATTAACTAAACTTGATAAAGATGAGAAGGGTAAGCCTATAGATGAAAAGAAGTATAAAGGTATGATCGGCTCACTTCTTTATCTTATGGCTTCTAGACCTGATATCATATATAGTGTATGCTTCTGTGCTAGGTTTCAATCATGTCCTAAAGAGTCTCATTTGAATGCAGTCAAAAGAATTTTAAAATATTTATATGGCACATTGCATTTAGGGTTATGGTATCTTAGAAATACTTCATTTAACATTGTTGGCTATTCGGATGCGGATTATGCTGGAAACCTTTTAGATAGAAAGAGCATTTCCAGAACATGTCATTTTATTGGTGAGTGTTTGGTTTCTTAGTTTAGCAAGAAGCAAGTTTCAGTTGCCTTGTCCACAGTCGAAGCGAAATACGTGGCAGCGGGTTGTTGTTGCACTAAAGTCTTTTGGATGAAATAACAACTCAAGGACAATGGACAAGTACTTGATCACATTCCCATCAAATGTGATAATACAAGTACCATAAACTTTTCTAAAAATCTCATCCAACATTCTAGGAGAAAACATATAGACATTAGTCATCATTTTTTAAGAGATCATGTGCAAATTGGGAATGTTGTATTAGAATTCATTGATATAACAAAACCAATTAGCTGATATTTTCACAATACCCCTAAATGAAGAAAGATTGAACTTCATTAAAAGGGAGCTTGGGATGCTAGATGGAAGCTCCTTGCCATAAATTTTTTATGCATAATCATTTTGCATGTCTCTTTATTTTCCCACTATGACTTGCTTTTTATAGTTAATCTCAATTTAATATTTATCTTGAATTGAGGTGACTCTTTGCTCCTATGATATTTATACTTGTTTATATGCAATTGTTTGATGCTTTGATTGATTAAATTTTTTTGTTGAAATATGTTTGTGATTTGATTGAGTCACACAATGTGAACTCCTAATATTCATGTGACTTAATCAATCATTTATATCAATTTTGATCATCCAATTTAGTGCCAAATGAATTGCATAAGCATTTTACAAGTTTTCATTTGATTTCAGTGAAAATACTCCTAAATCGTGGTTGCAATAGGGAATTAGCGAACACAATATTTAAAATTTGTTGCCCGTTGGTAGAGTTTCAAATATCGTGATCGCATACACTACATCGCGAATGTGAAAATGAAGATTTCTTCACCGTTACTCCGAAAATTCAAATTTTGCAGTCGCGACCATTATTTCACAAATGCGATTTACGCTTGAGTTAGAAAAAAATAGTTGTTTTTCAAACGGTCAAATTTCATTTAATGCCAAAAATAGCAGTTTTTTGTTGTTTTTTCTACATTTGATGCATATATAAACCCCTTTGAACCCCCAAAATTCATTTTACAAATTACTATCAACTCTTTCAAGCAATTTTCGCTCATTTTGTATTCTTGCATACTCTCTTTCTCCCTTATTCTTTATTTCATCTATCTCTTTTCTTCTTTTCTTAATCAAATGGCCCCTAAAGCTAAATGGCCCCTAAAACTAAGTCTTCTAGGCAAGCTAAGGTAAAGAAATCTCAAACTTCCTAAGAACCCTCTCCTCTTGAACACATGAAAGGAGTGATCCAAGAAGAGAAACAAAATTGGGTCAAGTTGCAAGACAAAGTTGTCATTGCAAATAAGATTCCAAATATTTTTAACTTGAGGACCTTAGGGATTGAAGGAGATATTCTACGCTACTTGGAAAACCTCTAATGGAGGACTTTCATTCTCCCTAATGAAGATGGGTATGAGGAGATAACCAATGAGTTTCTTGCCACCTTAGTGTTGGAGAAGAAGCTTTCCTCTCCCGTTGAACACTATGGCATTAGGTTTAGATTTTTTGGTAAAAAATATAACTTGCGATTGAAGAAAGTGGGAGGTATTTTTGGGTTTCAAAAGGAAAGAGCCTCCAACCTCAATGACTTGGATATGTCTTACAATGACTTTTGGAGAGAGCTTTTCATTGAAACTAGGTCTGAACCTAAATCTTCCCTTGCCAAACACTTCAAAACTCTCACCTTTTAGGTCCTTCACCGAATTGTCACCTTTTCCATTAATGCTAAAGGAGATTGCAATGAAAAGGTAACCCAAAAGGACCTTTTTCTTCATGTTTGGCTTGATTAGGGGACAACCAATTCAAACCCTAAGATTCTTTATAGACCAATTTGTTCACCTAGCCAAAACACCCAAGGGCACAATCCTTCTTTCTTCTCAAATTTCTTGAATTGCCCACCATGTTGGAGCTCTCACCCTTCCAAACAAAGCCCTTCTTAAAACTTGCTTCAATCCCTCTTCCAATATGCTTGATATTCATTATATGGTCTATTCCAAATGCATTAGAGAGAGAAATAATGTTTATGAGTATATCTTTGGTGAAATTGGAGTGCAAGAGAAAGCAAGGAAGATATTAAGGGTAGAAGTGCAAAGTGGAGGTCCCTCTCAAGTTGAAGAAAGACCTCAAAGAGAATAAGGAACCTAAACCTCATCTCAAGCCCAATCATCCTCCAAAGTTGAGAAAATGTTTAGAAAAATTATGAAAAAGCTAAGCCTTTGGATCATGTCCATTGAGACATAATTGAGATGCAACAAAATATGGGTATTGAACCATGCCAATTGAAGGAGATTGGGAAACAAGTGAGAAAGATGAAGAGGAAGAAGAAGAATCTTAGTTGGGCCATAGGATTTCATTTCCTTATTTTCTTTTATTTCTCTTTGTTTATTTTTTATTGCATTCATCTCATTTGGCACTTAATTTTTGAGATCAAATATGTATTTCTCTTTTATTGAATGCAATTTACCTTTTAATTGATTTCCATCTCTACCTCCTTTTTGTGCTTATTAATTTTGTTATTTGCTTTTTTATGTGCTTGTATCCTTAACTCTCACCTTAAATTCATGAATTCTTTACCCTCTCCAAACCCTCTTTTTGATCTTGCCAAAGGGGGAGAAATGGTAAGAATTTGAAAATGTATGGGGGGAGAGAAATGAAAATGTGTAGGGGGAGAAAAAATAATTTTTTTTTTAAGTTCTAAGGATCATTGATTGAGAGGGAGCTATGTATCTTATAAATTTTACTTAATTTTATCTCAAATTCAATTTAATTGTCAAAATCAAAAAATGGGAGATTGTTGACCTAAATTGGGTTCTCAATTTAGTCAATCTCTATTTTTGATCTTGATAATCAAATTGAATGGTACCAATGCTTTACCTAAGTGTATTTTGACATATATAATGCCTTAGGAAAGCTTGGGAATCAAATACTTAGAAAATTCTCTAAGTGTTTTGTTGGACCTATAAATCGCGTCCGTAACCAGGATGTTGCGCTCGCAATAGGCCAGTTATGAACGCTACTTAATTCAAGCTGAAATTGGTTAAGGTCCACTAGAGTTCATGATCACAGTCGCGAATGCCACTCTGAGGACTAAAGGGATATTGTGACTGCAACCAAGCGAGTAGCAAGCGCGATATTCATATTGCAGAGAAACATTCCAACGAATACTTGATCAGCAAATGAAAATTTGCCACGTGTCACTAGCCGTTGGAGTCATATGAAGATAGCGACTGCTATTCTTCAGTCACGACTACTAAAGCTATATCGCGACCGCTATCAAGGCTTAGCACCGCGATTCTTGTATGATAGAGCATTTAATGTAGATTTTATAGCTGTTTGAGTAATATTTGGTTATGCACTATTTGTAATAGCTCTTTGGTGGTGGGAAGTTATAAATACTCACTCCAAAGGACTTCAATATCATCCAACAACTTCTCAAGTAACCAATCTCTTGCAATTTAATTTCTCAAGCCTTAAATTTCATTCAACACAATTTGTGTTTGTTGTAAGAGCTTTTATTGCTCAAAGGGTTGGGTGTTAGCCATTAAACACTTATTAGGTTGGGAAGTAAGTCTTAGTAAAACTCTTGTTAGGTTTAAGTGTGAGCCTTATTAAAAACACTTGTGAGGTTTTTAGTGTGAGCCTATTCAAAACACTTGTAAGGTTTGGTGTGAGTCAAAACACTAAATTGGGAGTGAACTTGGTAAAACTCCAGTGATAGTAAAAATACTCAATTGGTGATTGGGGAGTGGACGTAGGGTTTGTTATACACGAACCACTATAAATCTGTGTGTTCAATCTTCTTCCCCTAATCTCTTTACTTTAATTTTTTTAATTACCCACCAATTCAACCCCCCTTCTTGGTGCACATTGGGCAACAAATAAACAGGTCAGACTGAGAGTAGGACCCTAGTTTATTTTCTCCCATCTCCTCTCTATTGGAAAGTCCTGCAGCCGTTGCATGATCAGTTTGGGGGTAGTAAAAGGAAAATACTCGTAGGCCCAGACCTGCGACACAAAGTTGTCAAAATTCCAAAAATAAAATCTGCAAAGCACGACAAAAGGCATAATCAAAGTGCACATGATACATACCTCCCAGATAGGAAGCGTCCCACCAACAGACCAAACGCACCCTCGAGACAAATCTATCATCTCGCAGTACTGTGAGGCCTCACTCGAGCACTGGTCCGAACCGCTAAAGGAATCGAAATGCTCTTCGAGAGAAACTCTATGATTGGAACCCGCTATAAGTTCAAAAAATTAGATTTTGTATTTTGGCACTGTAAAGGGAGTCGCCACTTTAATTTTATTTATTTTTATTGGGAAAATTAAAGGAAAACCCAAATGAAATTGACTCCAAATTTGTTTATCTTATCCCACTGGAAAAGCACTAATCCACGAGTGACCAAAGAGGGCTCGAGGATCAGGTTTTGGTAAAAACAGTAAATTTCTTTAGTTTGGCTGAAAGTGTAAAATAACTTTTATGTAAACATGATTTTCATGCATGAACAAGAGTACAAAATGATAAATGAAATAGTTATAAATGATGCAAAGATTATATGAATGACAGTTATGAAAGAAATAGGCAGAAAACAAAATAAGATAAGAGGATCTTTCTTCTAGCCCTTATGGGTACTAGGAAAAACACATATTCCTCAATTAATTTAATATAAAGATAAAGAACATATAAATCAAATAAAAGACACAATAAATATGAAAAGGGAAATATTATTTAAAATATTTTAGAGTTGATGCCTTAAAGACTGGCATGCCTACGTATTCCGTTGAATGAGAATCAAACCCCACGCAGTTCTTCCTTCTTGCAAAAGAGGGGTTTTAATAAAAGTTGATTTGGTTTATTAATTTAATTCAAATTTTAAATTAATAATTTTAGATGTTTTCAGTTTTAGACCTAAATAAAGGCATAGCAAGATGAATTCTAGATCTGAATTTAGAATTTTAAAATGTTAGAGAAAGGGATTATACCTTTGCTTTTCTTGGCTTTCTCACGAATGAGGCGAGCTTAACTTTGGATCTGAGCTCCACTTCGGATTAGGAACTCAAAATGAATAATAACAACTTTAAATTAAAATAATTTTAGTAGGTGATGGATTTAGATATAAGAAAGTGATTTTTATGTATCAAAATCAACAGAGTTTCAAGTATTTTTTGGATTCTCCTACTCTCTTCTTCCCATTTCTGAAGAAGGGAAGGGCTATTTATAGAGGAAGGATGGTGAGAAGGTGGATGGCACCACCGGCGGCATGTGCGGCACACTTGTGTGAGGCCTCGCCCGAGCACCGGTCCGATCCGCTAAGAGGGAATCAAAATGCTCATTTGGGTTTGAACTCACGATGGAACCCTCGACTTCAGATTGGTTGATTTTGAAAATCATTTTAGGAGTCACCACCTTAATTTATTTTTATTTGGGAAAATATATGGTAAAAACCCATTTTGACTCTAATTATTATCCCAAAGGAAAAGTACACTAGCCTCAAAACTAAAGAGGATTCGGGGACTAGGTTTTCGGTTCATTTAAATTAGTTTGGCAAGTTTAATACAAAATAGCTTAAAATTGATTTCATAAACAAATACAAATGTATGAACAATTAAATATGCATGAATCATTGTCGAAATAAAGCAATAAAAGCAATAATAAAAGTAATAATAGAGTTAAATAAAGAAAGCAATGAAAACACAAAACCTAAACTATGTGAAGAAGGTGAAAGAGGAGGAAAGTTTATTTTAATTAGATTTGATGCTTTAGACAAGCATGCCTATGTATTTCTTTGAATGGAAATCAAAATCCACGTAGTTCGCCCTTCTTGCGAAGGGGGTTTGTTTTAGTCTGAGCCTTTTATCATGTTTTAGATTGATTGATTAAAAGGTGGGTTGATTAATAGTTAACCTAATTGATTTACCAAGTTGGATTAATTATTTTAGATTTTAATTAAATAAAAACCTAGATAAACCAATTTAATTAACTAATTAAGAAAAATAAAATAAATAAATAAATAAATAAGTAAAATAAAAAGAGAAGGGAAAAGAAGCTTACCTTGTGCTTGAGCGACTTTGGGACGGCGGCGGACTTGCCTCGGATGGTGGAAACCTTAGACTCGGTGGGTTGACTCAGGAAGTCACAACTCAATCTCGCTTTGCAAAGCAAGAAATAAAAGAAATTGGGGAGATCGTTCTTTTCGGACCAAGCTTAGGGGGATGGCTCGCTTGGTGCAAAGGCTAATCAAGCAAGCCAAAGGATGTGTGAGCAAGCTCTGAGTGTGGAAATGAGTTGGGAGGGGTCTCATTTATATAGGGAGAAGGTTGGAGGTTGAAAACATAAAGTTTCGATGTGGGATTTGGTGTTCTAACGCTTAAAACTGCACACGGGGGTTCTGGGACTGCATACGGAGCTTTTGGGACCGCACATAAGCTATGGTGACCGCATAGGCTAAGTGATGACCACATAGGGGCCATTTTGAACCGCACATAGGCTGTGCAAAACCACACAGCCCTTGTGTGGTCACCAAAGTGGCCTATGCAGTCACTAGTTGCCCAGTTTCACCGTTTTGACTCGTTTCAACTCCATTTTTCATGATTCCAGTTGTGTTATGCTCCGTATTCAATCCTAGATAATATAAGGATGATTTAGAGGCTTGAGGGATGGGTCCCGGGTCCTGAGGCTCAGATTCTCAATTTTTGGGATTTAAGGGATTTCAACTTTCGGAGGTATGTTTACCAAGCCTAGGTGCCTCTAAAGTTCAAATGCATACTGGGCGGGTGAAAAATTAAGGGTTCATAGTTGCTCCCTCATCAGAATTGTCTTATCTGTAAGGCGATTATGATGATAGTGAACCTGAGAAGAAGGAATTAAAAAAAGGAACCAAATGGATGTTTAGGTCAGTGTTTGGACATGTTTAGGTGAAGGATGATAAAGAAATGGAAAATGAACCATAGGGATATCTAGGTTATCATTGCTAGACATTTATGGGTGGATGAAGTGATATTCCCGATCTTATTGGAAAAAGATCCTAAGGCTATCTTAGGATGGGTCTGATTGTAAAAGGGAAACTTAATTCAGATTTAAGGTATAGATCCTAAGGCTATCCTAGGATAGGTCTGATTATGAAGGAAAAACTTGATTCAGATTTAAGGTATGAATCCTAAGGCTATCCTAGGATAGGTCTGATTTTGGAAGGGAAACCTAATTCAGATTTAAGGTTTGGATCCTAAGGCTATCTTAGGATAGGTCTAATTATTAGAAGAGAAACCTATTTCAGATTTAAGGTTTGGATCCTAAGGCTATCTTAGGATGGGTTTGATTTTTAGAGGAGAAACCTCTTTCAGATTTAAGGTTTGGATCCTAAGGCTATCTTAGGATGGGTCTGATTTTTGAGATTTGATTGGTTTGGGTGGAGAACCCTATGACTGCTTGATTCAGGAATTCGAATTGGATCCGTCTTGATTAATGGAATTCAGATTTATGATCCGTCTTGATTCAGGAGCTCTAATTAGTGACCTTTTAGTGTGAAATGCATCTAAATATGCAAAAATTATGAATTGGATACCATGAAACTGCGAAGGGTCCACTTGGTAGGAGAGTGCTGATCTTTTAGGAAAGAGGGTGCCCCCATTTTGGAAGGATAATGAAAAGTGACTCGGTTATTCAGCTTTAGGAAAAAGTTAAGACTAGGTCAGATTTTGGCCTTGGAGGATGAGGTCATTCTTGGAAGGATGATGAAAAGTGGCTCGATTAGGTTTGGCCCTTGAAAGGCTCTGTCAGGTATGGCCTGGAAAGTCATCTTGGAAGGCTAGGTCAGGTTTAGCTTGGAAAGTTATCTTGGAAGGCTAGGTCAGGTTTAGCTTGGAAAGTTATCTTAGAAGGCTAGGTCAGGTTTAGCTTGGAAAGTTATCTTGGAAGGCTCAGTCAGGTGTAGCCTAGAAGGTTATTCAGGAAGGCTCATTCAGGTGTGGCCTAGAAGGTTATTCTGGAAGGCTCATTCAGGTGTGGCCTGGAAGGTTATTCTGGATGGCTAGGTTAGGTTTAGCTTCGGAGAAGATTAGGTAGGAAGGCTCGGTCAGGTTTGGCTTTGGAGAAGATTAGGTGGGAGGCTCGGTCAGATTTGGCTTTAGAGAAAATTAAGTAGGAAGGCTTGGTTAGGTTTGGCCTTTTCAAAAGGAGAAGATTGGGGGTTGGCTTTTATGTGACTCATCTGTTAAGATTTTGCCTCTGGACATAGCTTTTGAAGGTGATTTGACCAGTTGGTTTACCCTTTGATTTTGCTTGGATCTGGAAGGATGGTATAATTTGCTAAAGATGCATGGGATTGGCTTTGATTGGTTCGGGCCCTTTTTAATCAGCTTAAGGATGATAGGCTAAAGAAACTGGGCCTCAAAGACCATGAGTCTTGAGAGACTTGGGAGTTTTAGTGGGCTTGGCCCTTGGAAGATGAGATTTTTCCAAGGAGACTTAGGTTTGAAAGGATGGTAGGTTGGACCTTTTGAAAGGTATTGGGGAGGTTGTATGATTTTGCTATCGTAGCCTGATTTATGGAGAAGACAAGTACAACTTATCTTATTGTCTGAGACTGAAGAGACTTTTAGATTGACGGGACTCTTGGGAAAACATTGGATTGATTTTGAACAACTACTCAAAATACATGCCCCTTGATTGATGGTAGGAGCTATTTAGCTTTTTGAGCTAAAAGACTTGACAGACGACTTGAAGAATATACCCTTTATGAATGATAAGGGCTACTTAGTAGCTTGAGCTAAGAGACATAATAGATGAAAGGAAGGATATGCCCCTAATGAATGATAAGGGCAACGTGACGGATGATAGAAAGGATATGCCTCTAATGTATGATAAGGGCAATGTGACAGATTGACAAGAAGATGATAACTTAGAAAGATGATGACAAAAGATGATATGGAAGACATGACCATGATGGACTGATAGAAGACGATTCGGAAGGTGAGCCCCAATTGAGGGATCAGCCGGAGGATGATAACTTAAAAAAGATATGCCCTTAATGTGGAATAAAGACATAAGCAACATAATGATTTCACTATGATGACTTTTTGTTTCTCTCTTTTTTTTTTTTTTTTTTTTTTTTTTTTTTTTTT
>CATKHJ010427837.1:0-11116 GCA_949750685.1 Vernicia montana | reverse complement strand
TCAATCAATTCCCCATTTATAGAAACCCATGTGGGTAAACCCAAAAGAAAGAGAAGAAGAAGAAGAAGAACTTCCTTAAAACAATAAGCATAAATCACAAGATCTAGATGAAGAAATGATTTAGATCCTTACCTTGAAACTTTTCTCTTGATGATGAACTCATTCTTGATCATTGGAGAAAATGAAAGAGGAAGAATGTGAAGAAGAGAAGAAGAAAAAGAAAAGAGAAGAGCTTCTATTTGTCTCTTGCTCTTAGTGAGCTTTGAAGATAAAGTGACAATAATAACTAGTGTCTAGGTTCAATGAACCTAGACATAAACAATTACATACAATGAGGTGCTAGTGGAGAATGAGACCCACTTCCATTAACCCAATTCTATCATAACATTAAAAAAAAAAAAAAAAATTAGCTCATATACTACACATAATTACTCATATTATCACATAGAAGTTCCTGCATGAATATTTGGAGTATTACAGAGGCACATTATTATTATCTAAGTTCTTTACATGAAACATATTTTTTCAAGCCCTCCGTCAGCGAGGAGAATTTATAAAGACCTCCAGGTGAGGTAGATTTCTAAAGTCCTCCATTGACGAGGCACAATGCACAAAGACTTCCAAATGAGGCAGGATTTTTAAAGTCTTCTATGCGAGGCAAAATTTTAAAAGTCATTTATCAGTAAGGCAAGTTTTCTCAAGATCATCTAAAAATGAGGTAGGTTTTCTCAAAGACATCTTTTAGTGAGGCAGGTTTTCTCAAAGTCCTCTTTCAGTGAGGTAGGTTTTCTCAAAGTCCTCTATCAGTGAGACAAATTTTCTCAAAGTCCTCTGACAGCGAGGCAAGTTTTCTCAAAGTCCTCTTTTAGTGAGGCAGGTTTTCTCAAAGTTTTCTTTCAGTGAAGCAAGTTTTCTCAAAGTCCTCTTTCAATGAGGCAAGTTTTCTCAAAGTCCTCTATCAGCGAGGCAAGTTTTTCTCAAAGTCTTCTAACAGTAAGGCAGGTTTTCTCAAAGTCCTCTTTTAGAGAGGTAGATTTTCTTAAAGTCCTTTAACAACGAGGTAGGTTTTCTCTAAGTCCTCTTTTAGAGAAGTAGGTTTTCTCGAAGTCCTCTATCAGGGAGTTAGATTATCTAAGATCTCTATCAGCGAGGGACGTTATTTGAAGACATAGAAGGAAGAACAATCTTGAAGTTGTCCGAAAGATATGAAGATTTGAAGCTGCTTGGAAAATCTAAAGCCATTTGGAAAATTTGAAGGAGTTTAGAAGATCCAAAAATTTGAAGCTATTCAAAAAGTTTAAAGATTTGAAGCTCCGTCGAAGACCTGAAGCCATTGGAAAGCACAAAGACCACACCATAATGTTGCGATCATACAATGACCCCTCACCAGCTCGTAGATATGGCTCATCCTATAATATCAAACTCCTCAGCTCGCTTCTTCATTTGGGCATCCAATTGCCTCAATATCGAGTCTTTCCACTCACATCTTTGTATTAAGGCATCTAGCTGTCTTCAAGACGAGTCTCCTCGCTCGCATATTTATTCAGGCATCTAGAAGCCTCGGTATCGAGCTCCTTAACTCATCTCTCTAATATTAAGCCCCTTGGCTCACCTCTATAATATTGAGCTTTATAAATTAGCTCCTTTATACATAGTGTGGATGAATCTCGTCGTACTAAGATCATTTGTCTACTCCCTAGCTCTCTCGTCGATATGCTCAAATCAAATCAAGGAGTGAGGGGCCTTTGATCTGGCTTAGAATTAGCCAAGTCCTAATTGGACCTAACAAGCATAAAGCCCATCTAGGAGACTGCCACTTATGGGCTAGCGTTACTACCCTAGTTAGTAAATCAGTCCACTTAAAGCTTGAGATTCATCTGGTGAGGCACAAGCTCATTCTCTTCTTAGTCCTAAAAGCTTAAAAGCTCATACGACGAGGCACCAACTTGCCTTCATCCTCATCCTCACCAAAAAAGCTCAAGATCATCTGACGAGGCACTAGCTCATCCTCATCCTCAAAGCTCACTAAGTTGACTTATACAAAGGACATTTAGTACACTGATGCAAGAGCCATCACATCATACAAGACACGTCAGGCTCCAACATGCCTATAACTATGCATAGAGCGGCTAGATGCATGCATGGTGTCAAAAGATTGACACAAGAAAGATTGCTTGTTCTCTCAATTTAGACTCCACCTCTTCTTTCTGCTACTAGGAGGCGGCCACCTATGGACTTATCCACTTGCTCTATCGACCTACTGGAACTATTATAAAAGAGAACTCAATCACTTCTGCAAAGGAAGGAGAAGGGAACTCCTACAGAGGAACTCTGGTATGACCACTCTCTCTAATCACTCTCAACGAACCCAAAAGAGATTTGTTCTCTCTCTGAAGGGTTCTTCCATCTTTAAGCCTACTGACTTAGACGTTGAAGGCTTTCTCTGGGATAGTCCCGAGAGGGCCTATGATATGCTCTTTTTTTGTTTACAAGCTTTAAATCACTGCCTTCACACAATGAGCGCTCCATATCCAGATGAAAGTATTTTTCGCTGAGCCCATCATCACCACTAAGATGAGGTGACGCATTTTGGCCTCATCATAAATATAATCAAATTATTTTCATGTAAAATATATTTTAACACTTTTTTTTTTCCCTAAAAGATAGAAGCTTTCAATAATAAAAGCTGATACATGTTGCAAAGGGAAATAAGCTGTTGTTACTGGAGAAATAAGACTCCCTAAGCAAACTTAATATATTTTAACACTTGCAAGGTTGCGTTTGTTTTGTAAAAAATATTTTATTGAAAAATATTTTTTGCATTTTTTGACGTTTAGAATACTTCAAAAAATTAGTCAATAGAAAATATTTTCTTAGTCAATAAAAAATTAAGCCATTTTTATGAAAAATAACTTCCTCTTTTCAAAACGAAAAGTCATTTTTCGAATTTTGATAAACTCATTATAATAAAAGAAAAATATATAAATACAAATTTATTAAATCTCCGATCACCAATACTCACTACTGGAGACCACCGATGATCATTGTCGGCCTCTAGCAATGATCAATAATCACCACCAGTCGTCGACGATTACAAAATTTACTATTTTTATGTATTTATCTCATATTTAACAATAAAATTTTAAAAATATGAAATTTTTATAAATTTAAATATGTTTATAGTCTTATAAATTAAAATTTTTAATATTGTAACTAAATAATAAAAAATTTACTATAAATTTTATTACAGTATTAAAATTTCATGTTTCAAGGGCTTTATTAAATCTTGATATCTCTAGTCCAAGTTCCCAATTTCATGAACATAAATTTTTCAAAAAGAAGAGATAAGTATTAATATAGTGTTTACTATAAATTTATATAGATTCATTTTATTTTTTTTATGAATTTTATTAAAAATTATTTATAGATAAATTTTGATATTTAGATTAATTATAAAATTTATTTTAAATAATTAATTTTATTAGTTAATACATATAATTCATGAGCTTTAGTAACTTGTACTCTTGTTAAATTTAGAATTTATTTATAATATTATTAATTTTGATACGATTTGATTCAAATATAAATAATTTTATAAAATTAAAAATATTGAATTCTAAATAAATTTTTATTTATGCAAACAAGAAAATATAAATTTATAAGTAAATTATATAAAATTTCAATTTGTTTCATATTCATATGTTATAAAATTCTTGGATAAGTTATAAATTTTTTGAAATTGTATGAAAAGGAAATATCACATAATTATTATTCACCGCTAGCTCCCCCTCTCATAAATTTCCAACACTAGAAAAGAAAGTCAAGATCGGTTTGGGCTTTTATCTAGCCTAGCCTTGTCAGACCTACTCTTGTACTAGTTTAGGACCACTGCCTCATCCAAAATTCAACTTGAAATTTTTGTGGATGTATAAATTGATATTTGACCACTGCCTTGGGCCACAGCTAAGGTACAGGCATCCACGATGGGATAATGAAAAAGTATAATAAGGTATATTATCTCCACTCTATTATCCATTATATGCATAACAGGATTAATGGCCATTAAAAAAAAAAAAAAAAAAAAAAAAGGAGAAAGCAGCTCAAAAAGCACACGTGAAGCCTAATTCTTAGGAAGTGGCCTCGCGAGTGTGTATTATAAACAGGGATGACAGCGGGTCGAATATAAGACTAATTTTGTAAAATTTAAATTCGATTCGCTTAAAAAATAAAATAACCATCTCGTTACCTGTCTTGTTCATTTTTATCCCTCATCAAGAAGCAATGTATGGCACAAAATATGGAAGCTCAATATCCCTCCAAATGTGCATCACTTCTTATGGAGATGCTCTCATAAAAGTCTTCCAACTAGAATTAATTTACATATGAGGGGTATAACGATTGACAATTCCTATTTATGGTGTGAGGGTGCAAATGAAAATATGAAACACTTAAAAAAAAAAAAAATTTCATCTAATTGGAGTACAATTGTTTGGATGTCCAACAATATACCTCTGATAACAATTTTGCATGTTAATAGTGGTTTTTCTGACTAGTTAGTGGATGCAATTTAGGCTCATTCGATAAAAGTGATAGAATGTGCTCAGACGATTTTGTGGAGTTTATGGATAGTTCGCAACCTGAAATGATTTCAACAGAATGAATTGGACACTAACCAAATTTTAACAAAGAATTCGATGTTGCTAGCAAAATACAATAAAGCTCTAGAAAATCAGAGGTCTGAAACAAGTCATCATCCACCAAAATATTAAACTCCACCTCCGCCAAATATATACAAGTTAAATATGGATGCTACTTTTGTTGGGAAATGGTCTTATTGGCATAGGTATGATTATTAGAGATGAAAAAGATTAGGTTATAGTAGCAGGCTCCATGACAATCTAAAATGGTTGCTCAACTCTCATAACAAAAGCACTCACAATGAGATTTGGTTTGGATTTAGCAACAACAATAGGAATTGTTAGGTTGGAAGTGGAAAATGACTTGAAGGCAAACATTGATGCGATTAATGGAGGTGCCCTTCAAGATCACTATCAAGAAATTGTCTTACAAGATATTTGTTGGGGCCAAGTAGCCCAGTTCCTGGGGAAATCTTCTTCATAGGCCTAGTGAGAGAATATACTCATGGGTCTGATACCACACTTCAACCCAAAACCTTAAGCTAATAGATTTATGTGTTTTTTCACCGCACTCATAGTCACCTTCCCATTTAGTGCCAAATTTGGTAATTGTAATCACCAAAGTCTCATAACTATCCAAAAGAGAGCTTAGGAGTAGTAGTGCTTGAAACTCATAATCAAACTTCATCTTTATTATTGCAAGTTCATTCGCCAAACTTTGCATTTCATTCAAGTGATCCGCCGTTGGAGTGCCCTCTTTGTATTTCAAATTCACAAGTTTTTTGAAATCATAAAGCGTGTTGTTAGCAATCTTCCTTTCATACAATTCTCCTAGCTTTTTCCATAACACACTAGAGGAAGTTTCATTCTCTACATGGTGATAGACATTATCATTTAACCATTGCCGAATGAAGCCAACACATTGTCGATCCAAAAGCTTCCACTTCTCATCATTTACATCCTTATGCTTGGCACTTTTCTCTCCTTATAAAGCATGCAACTCTTTGCAATAAAGAAAATCTAACATCTTATCCTTCCATGTTTTTCGATTCGAACCATTAAGATTCACCATTCTACATGTATTCACCTCCATAACTCACTTAAGAATTTTATTGAACACCTATTATGTACACTAAACAAGCTTTGTGTTTGATCTTGCTTATTGTGCTCTTTGGTTTCTACCTTTTATTTTATTGTGTTATTGTTGCTATTAATCACTTGGGTGTGGATTGTGTTATTGTTGCTATTAATCACTTGGGTGTGGAAGGTCTTGCTTCCCCAACAATATTAAATAAACAGCTTTAGAATTTCAAGTTATTTTTTTTCGTTTTATTCCTAGAGTAGTTAATAAGGTAGTTGATGCGCTATCTCGATACCACTTTGTTGAGGTGCATGAAACAGTTTAGCTTGATGAAATGCCTCTCAAGGTTAATCATCTCATCTCTTTTGATTCATTAATGATATAGTTGGATTCTTTTCCCAAGAAAATACTTTTTTTTGGAGTGATGTATTCAATATTATCAAATATTTATCACCATATTATAAAAAGTACTCCCTCCGTTTTACATTAACTGTCATTTTAAAAATAATTTTTTTATTTTAAATTATTTATCGTTTTAAGAGTTCAATGCAATATTTATTAGCTTTTTTTCAATTTTATCCTCATCCCAATTTTAATATTTCATATTTTTTTTCTTATTTGGTGAGAGAAAATAATGATATATTTGTCTATATTAATTAAAATTAAAATTATTTAATAGCTTTCTTAATATGTGTGCATTCTCCTAAAAAGACAGTTATTGTGAAACGGAAGGAGTATTAATTAAAAAAATTATACTAAATTTTTTTATATATATTTATAATATTTTTTAAAATATGAATATAGTAATTATTTTAAATATTATTTCAAATATTATAATAATTATTTATTATTTTAAAAAATTATAAATAAAGAAATCACATAAAAATTAATTTTCTTAATAATAATTTTTGATAGGGGTAATAAGTAAAAAATATAACTATCAGCTGATAAAAGTTTCAAAATGAAGTTTTTAGAATTTATATTGTTAGAGTACCTAACAGACGACAGTTATTAATATTTTGATTTTATCAAAGAGGTTAAATTAACTGTTAGGGGTTAGTCGATATTTTAGCTCTCAATTACTAAACCAAACATCTACTAAAAAGGGAGAAAGGAGATAAACACACCAATAATAGGCTACATAGGGAATAACATGTTTATAGGTTAAAATGGTCAACTTAAATTCAATTCATTGAAAAGTTAACAGATGAATGGTTTTTGTAGCCAAAATTAGATTATGGAGACTAATTTGTTTAATTTTAAAATAAAGAGCTTGATTAGTTAATTTTTCAAAATTCGTGGGAAAATTATTAATTTACAAGAAAAGAAAATAAAAAAAAGGAAATAATAGCTATTTGTGGATAGAAAAGAGCTAAGTTAAACAATGGACCCAAAAAGCAAACACACAAAAGGGCCCCTGCCCCCTACCCTGCCAAAGCCAAAGCCAAAGCCACATTTCCTTCCACTCTCCAATCATTTTCATTTCAAGAAAACTCAATAGCTTCAATAATCAATTATCTATTAATTTTTGCAACATTTTTTAGTGGAAAATTGGCATAAATTGGCAAATAGAGACGCCCATTTCAATTTTTAATTCCTAGTTCCTTCAACACAAGCACAAGCAAATCAATGAACCTCTCTCCTTAAACCAATATTTAAGAAACACAACAGAACATCCCTTTGACTCTCTCTCTCTCTCTCTCTCTCAGAAAATCATTTCACAAACAATCAATACTCTGTTTCTCTCTTTCTTTTTTTCTCTGCATGAAACAGAGTACTCTGCTCTGCTTCACTTTCCACTTTTACAATGAAGTACATTAGAACCAATAGCTTGAAAAGGCTTTTCTCTTTGAAAAGACGTGGACTTGAAGAGGTAATCACCATTGAAGAAGACAACAATGGAATCTCCAAATTCGTTCAAGAATCAGAGCATTCTCCAAGACCTGCTTGGAAATGTTTCTCCTATGAAGAAATAGTTGAAGCCACCAATGGTTTTAGCCCAGGTTTATTATATATATGTATATCTGTATAAGCTTTTTTTTTTTTTAATGTTTTCTGTGGTTTTTATGCTAAAGTTTGTGTTTTTATTATATGAGTTTTAGAGAACCTGGTGGGTAAAGGAGGCTATGCAGAGGTTTACAAAGGAGTGTTAAGAAATGGAGAAAAGATTGCTGTAAAAAGGCTAACAAAAACTTGTAATGATGAGAGAAAAGAGAAGGAGTTTCTTACAGAAATTGGGACAATTGGTCATGTTTGTCATCCAAATGTGTTGTCTTTGTTAGGTTGTTGTATTGATAATGGGCTTCATCTCATCTTCAATTTCTCCTCTAAAGGCTCAGTTGCTTCCCTTCTTCATGGTACAGAAATGGTTATTTTTTTTTTAAGAGTTTTAGACCATTATCAGTTTGATTCCTTTCTGGATTTTGCTTCTTTTGCAATGTTGTGATGTCTTGTGGTCTTAAATTTCTTTTTTTAGATGAAAATTTTCCAGTTTTGGATTGGAAAATAAGGTACAAGATTGCCATTGGGACTGCTAAAGGGATTCAGTACTTGCACAAGGGATGTCAAAGAAGGATTATTCACCGTGATATTAAATCTTCAAATATTCTATTGACAGCTGATTTTGAACCATTGGTAAGGTACCCATATGGAATTATGGAGTTAGTCTTTTTTTTTCCCCCTTTATCTTTATCTTTATCCAATCTTGATTTTAACAGTAGTGTTTTTTATTTCTTAATGTAATAATAGATATCTGATTTTGGATTGGCAAAATGGCTTCCATCTCAATGGACTCACCATTCAATTGCTCCAATTGAAGGAACTTTTGGGTATGTAATGAATTCTTAGGAGATGAAACTCTTTAATGGGTTCTTATTATATTGCAAACCCTTTTGATTGTAACGGAAAATTTTGCAAATTTTGCTCTTTTATTATAGGCACTTAGCACCTGAGTACTATATGCATGGAATAGTGGATGAGAAAACGGATGTTTTTGCATTTGGAGTGTTTCTGTTAGAAATCATTTCTGGCAGGAAACCAGTTGATGGGTCTCACCAAAGCATACACAGCTGGGTAAGGTCACCAATTTTCAGACTTGTCATTTTATTACATTTATTAAAAAAAAAAAAAAAATGCTGCCCAGTTCATTAGGTAATCCTCTTATTGGAATTTGTATTAATTAAATTCTTAAAACATTGACTTTAACAGGCTAAACCAATATTGAACCAAGGAGAGATTGAAAAGCTTGTAGATCCAAGACTTGGAGGGGCCTATGATGCTAATCAGCTGAAAAGACTTGCTTTTGCTGCATCTCTTTGTATTCGAGCATCTTCGATGTGGCGCCCTACCATGAGTGAGGTAGCTAGCTGTATTTGACAATAAACTTCTCTTGATTCTGTGTCACACACTAATCAATTTTTTCTACTTTCATAAAAGTATATATCATTATGGTTATATTTTAAGCTTGCTCAAATTATTACCAAAAATTACATATCTTGTATGATGATTTCATTTCAAGGAATGTCCAAAACCCCCTAGTCTTTGTTCTTGCTGATATGTTTATTTTAATTTGCTGATATAATTTAGCGACCTACACTTTGAAAACCAAATGATTTTTCCTGATGAATTACGTGGTCCATCATAATTTTATCTACAGGATAATATAAAGAGGAGGTTCAAATGTCACACCACGTAGTCCTGTTTGCATTAAAAAAAATTTCACATACAGCCATACTCTTATTATTAAAAAGTAAACTAAAACTTCTTGATAAGGATCATTCATCACATATATTTCTGTCATGTTCATGATTCCAATAATTAATTCTTAGTTTAGTTGACTGGTTTAAGTGATCATTTCTACACTTTGCACATAAGTTTCTAGTGTTTTTATGACACAATGTGTTGATATAATAAATAAAGGCCGTTCTCACTGCATGAGACTGGCCGGGTAGAGCGGAGAGGCTGTTTCTACAACTTCAACCCTTACCATTTGGAGTAAGGCTCACTCTCATGTGTTTATATGGAGAATATTATTAGAAGCTGTCATGTTCTCATATTTTGGTGGTTGTCTATTGCTTGTGATGACTTTGCATATCATTTTCACTAGTAGTTAAGAAGACTGCAACGTATAAACTTAGATTTGGTCCTCTTATTAGGCGTTGGTAGATGGTATGTATTTGAGATTTTTCACGCAATTCCAAATAGTCAGAAGATGTTCTGTCCTACCTAACCTCAATCTTTAAGCTAAACATGCCATTAAATATGGATATTCCATGTGATTAGAAGATGATAATGTCATATTATTAGAATGATTGGGAACACAGGTCCTCTTTTGACTTGGTAATGCAATAATTTTTTTTTATATCAAAATTCTTTAAAAAGGGACAATCATAATTTGAACTTGGTTTTCTCATACCGATAAATATTACAACGCCATATAGGCAGGAAACAAATCCAAACAAACTAAATGCTTATCAAATATTCTCTGCACACAAAGGTGAGATTTGAACCTGTTACCTATTGGTCCCACTGCCTCAACCTAATCAACTAGACTAGGCATCATTGGCTTATCTTACACCTTTATAAGATGTTATTAATGTTTGGAATTTTTTCCCCTTTATAAATAGGGTCTACTTTGTGTTGTGAGATGAATTAGATGTTGAATTCCAAGTTTTTACTTTAAAAACGAATCATAGGGTAGGATATGGAATTATCTTTTAAAAAGACATAATTTCTTATGCAAAATAATGTTGGTTAAGAATTTTAGAACTTCATTTTAAGAAGTCAAATGTTTGATACACCAATTGATGAAGTATTGCAATCAATGTACTAATTTCTTGGATATTGACAGGTATTAGAAGTAATGCAAGAAGAAATGGATAAAGAAAGGTGGACAATGCCAAAGGAAGAAGACCAAGAAGAATTCTGGGGATTTGAAGATCTTGAATGTGATTGTGATACTTCCTTCTCCATTTCTCCCCAAGATTCAATCTCTACAAGGAGTTCTTTGACCACTAGTTCATCTGCAATTGCCTGCAGGCCAAATCATGAGTTCAACCTTCAAATCCTTTAAAATAGAAAAGAGAAATCTCTATTCATAATTAGGTGCTTAAATAGTAAATCCTAGCCACCACTTTTGTTGGCATGTAAATATATATATATATAATATAAATATGTTATATATAAATTGAACTGTTTATCAATAGCAATATTTTCTGATGAATATTTATCAAACAAGTTATTCAGTTGTAGTCTCCATTGAGTTAGACAAGCTATCCCACTACATTTAAACTTTTACATTCTGTTTTGTACATGAGATTACTTAATTAAGTCGCAATATTAATAAATAATACATTACATTTAATACATATGATTTGAGTTATACTTAATAATCTCAAAA